>JAQIWH010007393.1:0-11521 GCA_034695005.1 Cryptops parisi
CAAAAGTAGTCAACATGAGTAAATAATAAATATAATGTGATTATAACCAAAATTTAATCAGTGGTGTGTGAAGCACTTGTGAGTAAGTTGTGCAAGTTTGAAGAAAGTAATTCCACTAAAGCGTTCGCGAGTTATCGCAACATCCACAAACACACACAGACAATGCATTTTTGTCTAAACATAGACCTCACTACGTTGGGTCAAAAAAAAAAAAAAAACAAGAGTTCAACAAGAAATTGCCTTCTCAATTCTTTCCCAAAAACAAAATACAGTATAGAGATAATGAAATACACTTACATGTCGATTGAAGCTACTTCTTTGTTATCTTCCAAACTTCTAGTTTTTTGTAAACGAGTTTGTCTTGTGGTAACTGAAGGACAAATTTCTAATGAAACAATTCTTCGCTTTTGGATGTTACGAAGTGTTGCATAACCTGCAGCATCTCTTGTTGTTGTATAGACGAAAGGCGAGTCAGGTTGTGTATCCGGAGATAACTGATTACGAGGAACTGTAGGATATCTATGTAGCACCAATGGAGTATAGCGTAGATTGGCAAGCTTACGCACATTGTCGGAATGATGAACACTTCTGGTAGACAAAGTGTTTAGTGAAGTAGAACTAGCAATAGGACTCAGTGTTTGTGCATGTTCAACAATGCCAAGTTTTCCAGTCCCTGAGTCACAAGAACCAATACCGCTTGTGGAATCTGTGCAACTATCTGAACGACTCTTGCTGTCATTGCTATCACTTCTTTCTTCTTTTGTAACAGAAGTCTCATACTCTGATGATTGCACAATTTCAATATTGCTAACACTACGAAGCTTGGTTGTAGTTGAATCATGAGAATTGGATGCATTTGCAGCTGAAGTGGAGGCATCAGTGAATGATCGACTACGATTTCTTTCTTTAGTAGATAGGTTCAACTGAAGCTTAACCTGAGAACCAACATTTGATTGTGTGGAGCCTAAGCTGCCATAGCTGCTTGTTAAAGTACCATGTCGTTTATAGAAATCTTCATTTGTTTTAATTGGTGAAGTTGGAGATGTATATGTTGTTTCTGATACACCATAGTCTGATAATGACGCCTCTAACAAAGACCTACTAGGACATGGTAAAGTTTGAGATTTTTCAGCTATTGTGCGGCCCGTCAATCCACCACCATCAAAACTGAATTCCAATTTCATGGATTCTTGCTTGACATAAGGTTGTGCAGTGAATAACAAATAACCATCGTTATCTTTCAAGCTATTATGATCTTCAAATCCATTAAAAGTAGCTGCCCGCGCTCCAAGACCACGACCTCTTGAAGAATGAGTATCTCCAGGACTACAAATTAGTTCAGCCTCCTCAATCTCGTTCACCATGTCATCTATCATAACAGGGTTATTAACCAAGGGATCTTCTACAATGGGCCAGTGTTCACCTCGATGGTGCCGAAGAGATTCCCAACCTAATTGGCTCAGCAAATCAGCTCCTGCTGGAGTTACCGACATTAACCCCAAGATGTAAAAGCAAGTGCTATTGAAGAGGAAAAAACTTCATCAATGATGATTCATTGCATAAAAATAATGACAACTTTCAAAATGAGTTGGTATGTGAATCAATGCAGTACCCTCGAACACAGAAAACTGGACATTCTTCAGCCAGCTTCACTATATCTTGAAACACTTGTTCTTCATTCAACATCAAAACCCCATACTGAGAACTTGCAATATGACCCTAAAAATTGTTAACATATTAAATGAGTTGGCAGTCAACAAAAAATGTTTTAAAAAAAGCTAAACTACAAATAACCAAATGATCATGCTGCATAGATCTTCATAACTGTAACTAGTTGCACACATTTTTAAGTCAAGAGGTTAAGTTAGGTTGGTTATACTTAAAAATATTTACCATTGCCCATAAAGCTGCCTTTAAATTCAAAATTTCATCCTCGGTCTGCACTTCCGAAGAACGAAGAATTTTAACCAAAGGGCTTAAAATTTCCTAAACAGTCAAACTTATTGTCATATGCTCATGAGAAAGTTCATGGTAACAAAAACAAATTATAGAAGAAATTACTTTCTCCACAAGCAGTTGAACTCCCGCCTTATGCTGTACTAGTTGGCCATACAAATGTGGAGGTACAAACACATTGCGAACACGATGCCTGAACATAAATTAGATTATATAAAGGTAAGCAACTTGCTGAGTATGAATGAAAATAAACATTTATAAAGAGAAACTATAAGTACAGACAACATAAAAAACAACTCAAAACTATTAAAAACAAACAAAGTAACATCACCTCTGACTACTTCTCCGTTGATACTTTCCATCCTCTCCTCGTTGATGATGTGTCATTGCATCATGGATTTCTGCCTCAACAATTTTTACATACTTAACACAAAAATTCTGTAAAACATGACATAATATAAGATTAACAAAAGCAGATTAAAAATAAAGTCTATTAGCTAAAAAATTATATGAATGATACCTTTATAATAATCATTACATGTTTATAAGAAGAATGGTACTATTTCACAGACATGTATCTTCTGCATTTACTACTTTACACAATCATGACATTTCTCAATTGAAAGTGCAACCATCCAAATTTGATGTTTTACGAGCTTCCACAGCATGTGATCCTTTCATCCACGGTCTGTGGGAATCGAGGCATTGAGAATATGTAAACTTGTGTTTGTTACAAACCCCTACAACAAAAAATCACATGGTGTCAGATCCGGAAACTTAGATGCCACCAGAAGTGGTTGCCCACATACCCAGCATGTTCATTCAGCGCTGTGGAAGAACACCATATCACACTGTGGATTGCTATTTTTTATTCTGCGTCACCATTTTTTATAATTCACCACTGTCACTCAGGCACAAGACAGACAGACAGCTAGCTGACTAATCTATGCATGCATTACATTTCATCTCCAGAAACTATCAAGAATTACATGTCGGTGAAATAGTACCAAAAACCCTCTCAAACTTTCAAGGCATCCTAGTTATACTTATAAAAAACGAATGAGTACAATTAGTACTTTCATGGTTATGTTGAAAACAATTTAGCTATTTATTGAGACTTTTTCTGGTCCCATGTGTGAGGTTATCACATCACAAAGAATGGCATTTCCCACTTAATCGACGCGCCCTCTGGGTTTGTAGCTACGTCATCGCTTCGCGGTGAATTCCGACGCATGGGCGCCAGCTCTGTGATGACGTGTCTCTGTTTGCTCATTTTGAGACATTTGCTAAAGCCCAATTCTGCGATTCTTTTTTTTTGCGAGGCAAAAGCTAAATGTTTTCAACGTAAAAAAAAATTGCAGCACTCTGGTTGGGAACCATTAAGTAAATGGTGTTTAGATGCATTCCTCGTGTTTTATACTTTCTAGAATAAATGCTTAAACAAAATAACTCTACTTAAATTAAAAAGTAATTCTCACCTTTCGCCATTTTTCAACTTCAACGTTCAGATAATTAGCTCTACACAAAAATTTAAACCCAGCAGGTAACGATGTAAATCGAACCAGGAGTAACTGTCCACGATCACCAAGATGTAGCAAAGATGGTTGCAAGTTTATCACAGATTCAAGATTGTCCTATTATAGAGAAATCCACTAAACATTACAAATACCTATAAATTCCCTATTGCTTAGTAAATCCACCATGGCTCAACAAATCTCAGGCAAGATCATTATAGCATTTAGAAATTTGATACCAGTGCCCTGATTACATTTTCAGAATTAGTTGATACAGCTAGTACTTATTTCATACAATAGCATTCCTAAAATATATAGCCCAAAGATGAGTCCAAAACATCATATTTTACACAAGCCTCTTAACATATTATTCTGAAAATATTTTCTTACATCAATAAAATTGGTAACTACATTTCCATTTCACACAACTTAATGCATAAAGCAGTTTCACCCAATTCTCTAACATTGATCAAAGCTACATTCAATGGCCAATATCACTTCTCCATTTTTATCATCTAAACTAGTTCATAAAATGTACCTGTGCCTATGAGCCTATGATAAGCCACAAACCAGTAAATCATTGGTTTGAAATAAGCTCCCAAATTAATAAATCACTGTGAAACACATTCACACTATGTGAAATCACTTTAAATAATTACTTACTGACGTTTGTTAACCTGACTAGCATAACGCAGGTAAAACCCTTTTGTCTTTAAGTCTTAATACCAATAAAAATTGCTCCTTTACTATAAAGTACACTGTTGCCTTTAAAAATTAACAAACAAAAAAATTATTTACCATTACCTAAACACAAGGTCAATATTAAATTTGCTTCTAGTGAATAATGCCTGATCTAAGCATTTTGAGCAAACTCTTAGATCTTAAGATAATTTGTCAAGCCGTGGCGTAATAATAAAAACTTTTAATTCAGCTTACTGGGTCATCACATGCTTCATCAAGAACATCCATAGCTGCCAATGATACTGCACGTGAACGATCGTATAACTGAGTTACCAGTAACTCAATTCCCCAGTGACTAAAATCTTCAACACGCAATCGTGTAAGAACACGCATGAAATTTGTTGCATAAAGCCTAGCTGACTAAAAATAAAAATAGAATTAGACTGAAGGACCAGTACACACACATAATATCCCACATTTATTCTAAAACACTAATTTAATACCTCAGAGGTGGCAGTAAGAACTTTAGTTAAAATTATTCTGGCAAGTCCATCATGTGAATAATCCAAGCTTGAAATGATCAGCTTCAAATAACAATCATGCGCCGTTACATTAATCAAACTTAGAAGACTGAAAAATGAAAATTCACATTTATCCAATGTTTTTTGTCCAACAAAACTAGTTACAAGAGTGCACTTTACCACTGCAGAGTTCCAGCTTTCTCTAGAATTCTTCGACCACGTTTTGAAAAAGACAATCGACCAATGAAAAGAAAATAATATTGACTCAAGGTAGTCATCAGTCGATTTGGACTGAAAATGTGATCTATTGGAGCAGTTTCAGTTGTAACCTGTGTTCAGTAAAAATAATCATCAAACAATATTATATTATTTTTTTGAAAAAAAAAAAAGATAAAAAGATATGGTGCAAAAGAGAAAAGTGCATTTTCCCTGGATGATATACTGGATGACAATTTTTCAGTGCCTTCATTAAATGTCATTTTGTTATGATACATATTAAATTATAACAATGAATAAAAATTAACCCCATGGTTGGTGTGGTAACCATGTGGAGTCTAGAAGTAAACCATGTGTTGCAAGCACTTGTTCTTGTTTGGACTCATGTTGGTATGGTAACACATAAAACCATATACTTGTACATAGTGAGCTGTTCATCACGCAGTTCACTGTTGAAGTTTCAATGTACACACTCGCATCGTTATAGTGAAGAGCCCCATGGATCACTAGGGTTCACCATAACAACATAAGTGTATACAAAAATCATTCCAAACAAACAGAGCTGGGTATTATATATAGCAATATATATTATATGAGCTGCTCGATCGCCAAAGTGTAGTCCACAAACAAAGAGTAGAGAAAATTGATGAAACAAAATTTATTTTCCATTGACCTAAGCTTACATATAAAAGACTACTTTTCTCAAACCAACACTGTAGAATATATTATTTCACATGTAGCTTTTATGTATGAAACATAAAAAGTTCATCACCAATCAAGTGTGTTGGCACTCTCTAAAAAAGTGGACTAAAAATTAAAAAAAAGTGGACTAAATTACTTTGGCATGAGAATGACCCATATACCAAAAAACTCTTTTTTCTTTAATCGAGTCACTAGCCTG
Source organism: Cryptops parisi (assembly GCA_034695005.1). Taxonomy (NCBI): domain Eukaryota; kingdom Metazoa; phylum Arthropoda; class Chilopoda; order Scolopendromorpha; family Cryptopidae; genus Cryptops; species Cryptops parisi. The sequence continues at coordinate 5,790 of JAQIWH010007393.1, forward strand.
AGGCAAGCTGCAAAATGAGGTATTTTTTCTTAAGTTCTCCCTCCTCCTTACCCACTCTTAACATAGCTTAAGAGACTAAAAATACACAGCTATCTTCTAGACAGATTACAAGATATCTAGACTTACTCTAGAATCTAGATTCTAAGTGAGTATCGGTCTATGCCTTTAGTGACAACGTGGAATGTCGATGCTTTTAGTGGCATCATCATAAAGAGTAGACTGAAGCACTGAGAAATACCAGATGATCGTGACCCGCTGTTGTAATATATTTGTCGATTTTTAACCTGTGTTAACTCTAATGAATATTCAGGACAGGGAACATTTGCAAGATTTTTCACTTATATGAACTCTTGATGATTTCAATTATGCATAAGAAAAGCTTTTGCTGCAGGTAATACATTTGTCGAGTTTTTCACCTGTATGAATACTTTGCTGAAATTTCACAATAAATGCCCAAACAATGTTCTTGTTGCAGGTAGTACATTTGTACAGTTTTTCACCTTCGTCTGTGTCAACTCACAATTTTCAACCCATGTGAATTCTTACAACACAAGCCGGAGTGAAGTTCTTCTTGCAGGTGGAACATTTGTAAAGTTTTTCACCTGTGTGAACATTATGATCAAAATGTTCACACAGGTGAAAAACCTTACAAATGTTTCAAAACAGATGTCTGAATAAAGCTCCTGTGGCAGGTAACACACTTGTACGGTTTTCACCTGTGTGAACTCTGATAAATGTTTTAGACAAAACCCCAACAAACTTTCATTTGCAGGTAGGACATTTGTAAGGTCCCCCTCCCCATATGAACACTTTGATGAAGTTTCAGAAAGATGCCTGAAGAAATCTCTTGTTACACCCCTACTCGTCTAAAAAAGATGCTTAGAATTTCAAATTATATCCACTTTTAAGTTTCATTTCAATCTTAAAAAAAGTTATTTCTCATAACCAAAATTATGCCTGCACCCAGGGCTTTTCCTAGGAGACTGCGAGACCCAGGGCAACTCAACCACTGTGGGGCTCCTGAAAATATCCTTTATACAAATATGAAAGGCAAAACACCACACTAGTCTAGAAGCCAAACAATAATCAACACACCATAGTTTCTGCTATCAAACTCTAAAAAAATAATTAGTAACTAAATTTTAATTTCATGGCCAATGTTTTGTCACTGTTCTATTTTAAAAATTCTTTCTAATCGCTGTTTTAGTAATCTACAAACTACATTTCAAATATTGGAATAGCCACTTTAAGCATTTTTTCAAAAAAATTGTGAATTTTCTATTGACATGCGAGGCCCGCACATGCGCCAAGGGACCGTAGGGCCCTCCACAAATGCGGGGCCTTGGGCAGTCACCCCCTTTTGCCTTCTCCTAAGGACTAGTCTGCCTGTACCAATAAACTCACTGTGTTAGGAGGCTCAAATGTATATTTATTAGGTAACATCATGAAGCGCTAAATAATTTCAAACATTACAAATTCTGTATAATACTAATTGTTCACAGCATTTGGCCATTTCCAATTAAAGTTGTTCTTAGTTACAGATTACACAGATATTACACAAATCTTGTTCAAAGATTTGTGTGATATGCATTTAAAAAAAATCAATATAAGAATAAAATTGATTCAATCAAGAATTGAAGCTCCTGATCAATTATTTAAATATTGTATTAAGAAAATAATGTTAGATTAATATTGCACCCGGAAGAGCTTTTGCATTAAGAAAATGTCTATTAAGCCCACTTTGAAAAAGCACTAATTTAGAATATATTTTGAAATGCTCTTACCTGACGGATGCACAGTCCAAAATCACTCAGAAACTCATCAACAACCTTTGAGTTTTCAGCCTGTAAAATAAACTCAGATTGTAACCCACATAAGACAACCATGCTGTAACTGATATGTGACTGTCACTATATGTGAAACTGTCAGGCATCAAGACCACAATATATTTGAATCCGCAGTATATGACATTATATCCAGGAAAGGGAAAGTTATAAGTATAACCTAGTGAGGCGACGAGTACAGCTAGTATTACATATTTCAATGTAAGTAAAAATACTCACATCATCATTTTCAGTAAGAAAATCCATCAAATTTATTCCACTCATTGTTACTTTATGTGAATCTTCTTGACTCTGGTCTAGACAAGAAAATTGTTGGCTACAAGGCTTAAAAAAGTTCATGAGCTTTCGTATTAATTTATTTGAATCTTCAAATTTTTTTAGTGAGTCTCCAGGCCACTGAAATTTAAAAAAAACAACTTTGTAAAATATTGTGCAGAATGTATCATATACTGTATATAATCAAAATACTGTATTTGTACTGTGTTTGTAAATAGTAATTAAATAAAGTTCCAACTAAGTTTGAAAATACCTTCAACAGAGATGTGATTAATTCCCAATCCCAATTTAAATAATTTTGTCCAGAAAGAACCATGGTATCTTTGATTGCCTGTCCTATTAAATCATCAGGCTCCTGCAATATAATTAAAAAACTAAAAACAATGAAGCTTATTTGAAAACAATATAACAACATTTTATGCTTAATTTTAATTATATTTTACCATTTTCAAGCACTGGAGTATCTTTGTTCTACTAATCAAGCGTGTGCTATAATAACTTGTAATAGTCTTCGATGAAAAATGCACCAGTTGATCAAGAAATAATGAGCAAGGAACTGCACCACGCCTCTTAATAGTGTGCAGCCTGTTTAAAAAGGTGACTGCAGAGCTAGCACGTCTGTTAAACAAATGTAAAATTATATAAAAATAAATCATATTCTTTCTTATAAGGCAGAAATTACATTGTAAGACAGCATTTAAAAAAAAACTTACTGTCTTGATTCAGGACAAGAGTCAAATGAAGCTGCCAAGGACATCAAAGAAGGAAGGCAATGGCTATGGTGGCTACATTCATTTGGTAATCTTGTATTAGCCTAGGAAAATGAAATATCACTGAAATAACTGTACCATGTTAAAAACAAATGCTTGAAGCACTTAATAACATGCTACTTCATGCCAGAAGTTACTACAAGGTGTAGCAAAATTCACCACACACAGGTACACACATATAACAGAATAAAGGTGAGACCACTGAGTAAATCACAGTGCTTGTTATAACTGAAGACCAACAAATTCAAACTTGATTCACAGACATTCAAACCTGATTTGTGACTCTCACAATTGAAATCTGCTTCTTCTACTTAAACTCAACATTTTTTTTTCAGTACAAGTTATTAAGAAAATATGTTCAGAAATATTGGCTTACCAGATGTAAAAGTTCTCCTAGAAGAATAGTAGCCCTTATTGACAAAGCATTCATACTTGTAGTAATTACATCAATTAATGCCTGAAACAAATCGACAAAAACAAAAATGTTCAACACATGACCTTTATTGAAAAATATACCTTATTTTCACGAATATAAGATGCACCTGAATATAAGATGCAACTTTTAGAGGTTGAGTAAAAAATAAGTTATATAGAATGCAAGGCCTACTGATAAATGAAACTTAAGCTTTGATCGGCTCTAACTCAGTAGTGGATTGAAGACAGTGAAAGAGGTTCCCCCGCACAGGGTGCCGAATCAATAGGAGCACCAAATGCTTATATATTGCAGTATTTATAAAGGTTATAAGGTATATATATGCTTAGACGGTGTATATACCTATAGGGTACCAAAATTCAGCCTCACACAAGGCACCATGTTATCAAAGTCCGCCTCTGTTCAAATTGTAATGTGTTCTGTATTAAAGACATTGAAGGATACTAAAGACCTCAAATAACACTCATAAATACAAGTTTTAATTATTTATGAATAATATAATAAATATTACTTTTTTATGTACCTAATTATTTATTCTAAAAATGCTGACAAATATAAAACAGCTGGAAAGAGCCTTGAGTGAAATATTGTATTAAATGCATCTTATATTCACAAAAATACGGTACCAAAAATGGTAATAAAACCAAAGAACTGCAAATACCTCTAAAATGCCTGCACTGACAAATGCCAGCAATAACAAGGCCAAGTAGTTTTCAACTAAATTGGGCCTAAAAAAATCAAACGTGCAATTTTTAAAGTATAAATTTTAGTACCAGTGTGACATACCACAGTAATATAAACAATAACCACCTATGGGTTCCTAAGTAAGGCAAAATTGTTCTTCCCTCGTCAGTGACAAAACCATCGTAAAGCTTCCATGTTTCTTGCATTGTTGCTGTGTCTGCAAGACAAAGTTTAAATTTAGTCTAACATTAACAACTGGTTCTCAGATTGTGTGTAGGAGGGTATCAACAGCATGACCATCACTGTCCAGATGTATTTAGAAAAACTACTACACCAATGAAAGAAGCAATAAATATATCAAGGGTTCTAATAAACATAAAGATAAGCCACACGTTTTCCAAAAATGCTATTTTTACATCAAACAAGCTTCTCAATAGTTTCCTAGCTAATTTCTTTTCTACTTCCTAAATTTTCCATAATATAGACAATCACCTTGTTGCTCAGTTTGGAATGCTATGCTGTTTTTGATCATAAAAATAGCTGTTCTGAACAATTTGAAAAGCGTGGCTTATCACTAAGTTGCCCGGAGTCCTTCATATCTCAGAATATCTTTTGAATGTATCTACAATGACCACATGGTTCACATAGTATGGTTTACAAAAGTGCAGTCAACTACAGAGTTAGTGTAGGAACATAATTTGGTATTCAAATGTGAATGTTTTACTATTCAGGACAGAAAATAATTTAACCTTTGACAGTTGAGAAGATGGCACGTCTGAATGACAATGTTAATTTCAAGAAAGTTAAATTTCTTCCTCCCCATATAAAAATATCATAGGGAGAGCATAGAATTTAAATAAGGGATCCAAAGAAGTGATGAATTCAGAAACAACAGATACAGGTTTTGCCGTATACAAAATCAAATCAGTTAAAACATACCACATGCTAACAGGGCTAGTGAGAAATCTTCATTCCACTCCGGAATGGAAAGGCGGAAAACTTCAAAAATTATTTCCAAAACACCATTCTGAAAATATTTCAAGAGCGAGTTGATATAACTGATTTAAAAAAACTCAGCAAATTAACAAAATACTTTGTATCAATTTTTATAGTATTGCATAAAGGATTTAATAACATGTCTTTGTAATAAACTTGAACCAGGGAAGTATTTCAGTTTTAACTGGACTGAATGTCTCTAAAGCTGACATCAATAACCTGACTGAATTTTTCTTAAGCTGACATTGAGTTAACAACTACAAAAAAACCACCTACTTAAAAACTTTCAACTTATACATAAAAATATCAAATATGTACAAGTTTCCCGTATTTTTCCATAATCGAGCAATCTATATGAATGCATATACAGACGAGTCACAGATTTGAGTTGACTCAAATCCACAGCAGTTTGCTGATATAATTAAGTAATCTCCACCATAGCCAAGAACAAAAGCAACTAGTTCTGTGAAGTGGTTATATGACATGGTGAGTTGTCAGGCTAATTATGAAACATGGGGAATACAATAAATTGGGAAGAAAAATGACTAAACATGCAAAGGTAAACAGATTAATAACTTTAAGGAGTGCACCAACTACCCTGAGGCTTTTCATATCCAACTGGTACCAACAGACAATATTCTTTTGAATCTAGGACTATTGGTCATAGGGCAATTGGTCATAGAACGATTTGTCATAGAACGATTGGTCATAGAACTATTGGTCATATCA
>JAQIWH010007394.1:0-11521 GCA_034695005.1 Cryptops parisi
TTATAGCCGGGGCAGTCTGATGTTGCTATTTGCTTGTATTTGGTTATGGGTTTATTTTGCAGGTTAGGTTAGGAAAAGAAACTTATTAAATGTATGATATTCTTTTGTTTTCCTAACCTAACCTGCAAAATAAACCCATAACCAAGTACAAACAAATAGCAACATAAGACTGCCTGGCTATAACCGGAAAGTACCTTAATTTGTTCTGAAAAAGTGTGTCACATGCACTACTTTATTAATTACTGTACTGTACGTACAGGGAGAGAGGGAGCTTTCGGTTTACGAACGAGTTCAGTTTCAAGACGTTGTTCGTTATAAGTTTTGTTCGTTATTTGTATCTTTCATGATTTGAGCTTTTACGATGCGTATTGTATACGTTAACGGCCATTTTAAAGCACTAAAACCATGTATTAAACATCAAAACAACGTGTTTTATTATAATGTATGTGTATGCGTTAGAGTTTACCTGCATTTGTATATGAATTGTAACGTTTGCGATTTTGTAACATAGCAAAATGTTCGTAAATCGAACGTTCTTAAACCAAACGTTCGTAAATCAAGAGTTGTCTGTTAACTAATGTATGCCATATTTGTAATTTTTTTTTCTCGTTTATTTCAAATGCCATTTTCTATTTTTTTTTACCCTTTCCTGTTTTGTTTTTGGGGAAAGTCCCAACAAGTAGTATCATAAAACCACACTAAGGCCTTTGACTCCTTGAGAGAAACCTGTGGGAAAGTCCAACCTTGATTATTGCCGAAGAAGTCTGTTTTTTTGTTTGTTTTCTTTCTTATTCTTTTTTTTTAGTACAGATTAGTTTTGTTGGTGCAAAAGTATAAAGTTGTCACGAATGATTGACAGGAATATTGCCCGATTTCACCTTGTCAACAGATATTATAGGACTGGCAATCTGGTACTAGTCGACTGCTATTTGGGAAACCACCTTTTTTTTTCTTGAACCAGACGATTCCAGGCGGTACTGTTTGCACCTTGACACCTGGCCAACCACGAAAAAAAAGGGGGAGGAGAGGGGGCAAAAGAACACATGAAAGGGAGAAACGACTATAGTTTTTTTTATATATATATATATATATTTTATTTTTTTTTGATGGGGGCCCCCACCAGCTGCTAATATTATATACATATAGCAACGTCACCGTTCAACTCGTTTGGCCTCACTTCTCCCTAAGGGATGAAATCTTGTCACGCCCTCTTATCCTTTTCCTCCCTCTTTCACCTTTTTCTATCACCCAAATTTCTTCTTCTTCTTCTTCTTCTTCTTCTTCTTCTTCTTGTTCAGCCCCAATCTTGCTGCTGGTTGAGTGAGCTTTGTATGTATGTAGTTTTCACTTGTCTGCAGCCTGTCTGACACCGATCCCCACGCTAGATAAAAAGCTCCAAATGCAATTGGAGTGAAATGGATCTGATGGAGGAAAGCGTGTGCTCCGTTGAGTTCGATGCTTTGCTGCCTTTTCATTTTACAAACAGGACGTAGTGTAGGTGATAAGCGTGAATGGGATTTGGTGTCACAGACTTGATCTTCCTCCTCAGGGTAATGCGCGTACGTGCTTGTGAGTCGTGCAATCGATTTGGGGTTTTCTTTCAAGAATAGTAGTTTTTTTTAGGGTGGTCGAAGAACGGTTATTTTTTTTTTATGAGGGTTTTTTTCTTCTACAATCCGTTCATTGTAAGGATTTTGAAATGATTATCATTTTTGGTGATTCGTTTGCCTGTTTGTTCTGCTAGGGATGTCTAAAAAGATTACAGTATGATTGGATCTTCACTGCACGAGATTAATACTTGACACTTAATGCTTGACTTAATAACCATATTTTGTTTATTCTTTTTTAAATGCTTTTCCTGTTCCAAAATATGGTTTACGTTTCATGGGAAACTTCCCGATTATGGACAGTTTTAGGGAATAATAAATTTTTATTAATTAACTCAAGTGATTTTAATGTGATGCTCTTTCTGATATGTACGTTTGTTGGCAAAACTTGCAATTTGTTTGTTTTTTGAGACATGTCATGCCAGAATGCTTACCATTCAAATTGACACCCGTTTTGACTGCAATAATAAACACATGGCTTAAGAAAATTACGCTTCACATAGTAGAGTCAATAAATTGAAATAACAGTTAAAAATCGAAATGGAGTAAGCTATTATAACTATTGCTAATAAAGTTATTACAGTTATTGTTACAACGAAAGCTCGACAACCAACTTAGGCTGCAAATAAGGACAACATTCGCCTAGAAGGACGCTTACCTGTAGCCATTGTGTGTAGCCAAGATGCACGTCATACAGCACAACAGTATAGTTTACATCAATAAACATCTAAATATATTTTTTATAGTTCCGTTAAATTGAAACTTAGCCTGACCTGTTAAAAACTGTATATAAGCGAAATGTAAACTATAGTTTGGGACATAAAAAACAGCCAAATGTAAAACATATCTTTGAAAGGGAGTACCTATGTATTTTGATAAAAACACCCAATCGGTGGTTGTCGATTCAAGCAAGAATTACTTCCCGCGAAAATCTTATATAAATCTAAACGCCGCTTGCCGCCCACAACTGTTGATGTGGAAAATCAAGTAATCTGTGAATAACTGTGACGTCAGCTTCTTGCCAATCAGTTTTTATTGGTTGAGCAAGAAACTGACGTCACAGTTGTCCGTAAATTGACTCGAATTGTCACACCAAAAATTGCGTGGAGGTCATAAAATCGCGTTAATCGAAAACGAGTTCAATAAATCAGAAATTAAGAAATAAATCACGAAATCAAAATTAAACGTAAGTGTAGACGTAGTTTAATGCACTATCACACATAATCGTATAATAATGATTTTTCTACACATAATCTTCGGAAAGCATTTCTGTCGTCGCATAATGGTGAAATCGCATAATACACGAAAGTATCCGCATAAATCGTAGAATCCATGTAATTAACTTGGTTCTTGCACGTGACCATGCCATGGTGTGTATACAGTAAAAACTAAGCCTCACACTCCACTTGATGACGGTTCATTTATTTTTGTGAAACATGCGTTACAGGCTGAATACTATTCTGTTCTTACAATTATTACCCAGATCTGTGCATATGTGTGTCATAAACGCTTTACCATAATTGTAGCATCCTATCAATAGATGGAGTTGGTTGGTTGGTAAACGTAAAAAGTATAAATACCGTATGTTAGTTTTGTAGTTATGAATCTAAAGTTTGTATTACTAACCCGGAACTCCTATCTCATCCCCCGTGCTACGGCACGGGTCTACTTTTAGTATCAGAACAATGAACAATTAAAGGCTTGCCTGGAATAACGTTGCATGTAACAATTATGCATAGTTTTGAGTAAATGGCAAAAGCAGTATTCAGCAACACATTGATCGTCACATATTAGGTGGCCAATTTCGAAGTAATATACTGTATGTATGTTTTAGGTAGGTATGAGTTTGTCCATTGATAGCACTAGCTAGGCCCATATATGAGGCACAGTTTCCATAATAATCTCAACATTGAATTTTTGTAACATACAACGTTATTCCGGGCAAGCTTTTGAAATGCCATTGAACCTGAATATGAAGACTACAAGCGCAAGATTTTCAAATCTTTTATTCGCATTCGCCTCGTTTCTAATCCAAAGCCACAAAATTCTTGTAATTACATAACAAGAACTTGAAATTATAATGACATTTATAATGAAAATACACTGTGGTATTTTTTTTTCATCGTATTAAAATATTCCACTGATCAGGTCCAAGAAAATAGCCTACAGGACTACTTCTCACAGTAGTGGTCATTGAAAGAGATGACGACCTGTAAATAAGTTGAAATGAAAAATACAAAAAACAAATTTCTTATTTTACGACTTTGTTTTATCCATTAAAGATATCGTATAAGCCGTTTCATATCTTATGAAATGATCCTCAATAGCTGTTTAACGGGTGCGGATGGGTTTCTTATAGCCACGACGATGTCTCATGGTTTTTATGTAATGAATATTTTATGCAAAATCCAGTCTAGCAACTATGTCGTTCATATACTAACATGTATATATGAAAAAAAAAATCCCAGATGTAAAGATATGTAATAATGCTGTTTTATTGTCCCATTTGCATTCTGCGGTTAGTTTATCTTATTTTTTTGTTGGTGTTTCATTATTATGATGACCAAGCAAAACAACCTTCCGAAATGAAAGTGTTTTTTTTTTGTGCTTATTTCTCTTATGACAACCAAGTTGACTAAATGACAGATTAAAACAGGTTATTGTCATTCATTTCGATCCCATGATGATGAAGGCCAAGGTCATTAAAAGTGTTGTTTCACTAAAATTATAATCTAAAGTGGTTTTAGTCACCAGTGTGATGATGTCTCCAATCACGACTTTTTAATGTTGCCAAAACACCACTGCAATTAGTAAACCAGTTCAATTTTTTTGTTGTTTTCTTTCTTATTTATGTGTAAAGATTTAATGTTATTTTTCATTAGTACAGTGCCTAAACTGTTTTTGAGCTGATTGCTTGATGAATTTGACTTAATACTGAGTCGTTGAGTACACACAATTGAAGGGCCTGGTGCATATAAATGAAGTAATATTTTTGTCAAACATGACCTGGGAGCATTTTCGAATGTATTTGGTTCTAACTTCCCAACGCTTAATTTTTTGAGTAAAACAACAATGTGTGCAACGATATTAGTGCAAGAAGAGTCAAGTTTCCCATACGACAGCGAGGCAAATTCAGATCTTTAAACGCGTTTTCCTCGAAATTGTGAAAACGTTACACACACGACACCCTTTCACACCAGGCTCTTCAATTAGTCATAGAGAAATCTGATTTTGTGATAGTAATAATTGAGGAGTTGGGTGAGTAAATCCACTTGGGTCGTTATTCCTTAAAATGCACATATTGAATCACTCTAGAACCAGTCTTATAGCGTAAAGACATTGGGCTGCCTATAATTTAACATTTTGGAACTTTTTGAAACAAGACTTTATGGAACGCCACTATTGTGAATCTGAAATTTTTTTGTGATTTATTTCTTTTTGTCGCTTCACTTCCTGGTTGTTTCACCCGCTCGTTTCACTTCCAAAACAATGGAAAATATACTGATTTTTAGAAAAACGGCGTAATTGCATTTTTAAATTAGCCTGTAACTTTTGGGGTCTGGGGTCTTTTGAGATCTGTCAACTAAAGTTGACACATTTTTTGCAAAACCTGATCATTTTCTTTTTAATAAATATACAGTTGACAGGAATTTGTTTTAATCTTAAATTTGAAGGTGCTAGAAGTATTTGCCCTTCTCAAAATACGCCGTTATTCCGCGTAAATCGAAACGTTGAAGGAATCAAAAATGGAATTACTCAAAAAACACGAGTATCAAATTACTCAAAGATTACATAAATGTTAATTCGCATAAATCGAAACATGTACAAATCAAAAATGGATTTTTTTGCATTATGGACAAAGTATTTAGGCCTACTTGTACACATATATCTGTTGTTAATGGCAGTATAGACCGCCTACACTGTATCACAAAGACTATGCTTAAAATAATTTTTAATGTACTTAGTTTTAAAATACGTAAGTCGTAGTTTGGGATAATGTCCATCTTTTTTTTAAATTAAATGATGTTGTTGAATTGATGGCAATGTCAGTTTCTCCAGAAGATTTCATTATCCAGCATCTCTTCAATTTGCCATCACGTTGAACCTTATTTAGCTTTCACCGATTTGAAATTTGAAAGTAATGCAGTTCACTTATGTAAACAGAAACCGGGGAAATGAGCATTTCGTGATATTCGTAGAACTTTTTCCTTCCTCGTTGTTCTGATTTATCGCTGACCTGTTAAACCAGTGATGGTTTATTCATGGTGATCATCAAACGACCTCGGTTTGGTGATTTAACCCAATTCTGTTATTGGTTATTTTCCATGGACAGACGTCTATGAAAACCAAATTTTATGACTGCCATGAATTAGAATCAATTGACCAAAAAAATAAATAAATAAATAAATAAAAATAGCAAACCACTTAAAACAGGAAAGTCGAATGGAAATCTATATCAGGTGTTTTATGTTGATCGAGATTGATTAAACCGATTTACACAATGGGTGTTTTGCATTAAGTGGCTCCGATATGATCTTGCAAACTGTGTTAAGTACGGGTTAAACTGTTTGTACTTGACCAAAACTTGTTGTATGAATTTATCGTACACGTGGCGCACTCTGTATGAATCAAGTTTCTTAAATAATTAGATATACGGTTTGCATTTAGTGTATATTTTTTAGTATCGTGATGTACATGTAAATATACACTTTTTTAATCACGCTGTATATATGTATATTCATATACAGGGTGATCCAATTCTTAGTTATATTCATAATGTTGTTTTATGTATGTTTATCGATCGTTTGAAATTTTTTTTTTATTGATTTTTATGCGTATAATAATTATTTCAAGATTCACATGTATGTTACGATATTGAAAATGGCGTAAAAAAACCACAATGTTTATACATGTAGCTATATAAGTTAGTTGTATTATAGTCGTATAGCAGATTTTAATTTTCCAGAATTGTGAATTCGTATTGATTTCTGTCATAGATACAAGTATAATGTTCATTTATTAGACATATGCGTACCTATATTATAAGGTATAATTTTGAAACAAGTACAGTACATTATAAAAATGCTTTTTAAGCACACTACGTATTTCTATAGTCTATTGTCACATTACAGATATACGGTATGTAAATGTACTGATATCTGTACGGATACAGATATACTGGCGAAATGTACAGATATACTGTATTGTAAATGTCAATATTGCATCTTGTGCGAAATAAATAAATACAAAATAATGTACACACACAATACATAATGCTAAAAAATCCATTTTTGATTTTTGCACGTCTGGATTTATGCGAATTAAAACTTATGCAATCTCTTGAGTAATTTAGATACACTACGGTACTGTATTCAATTTATGCGTTTTGAGTATTTTTCATTTTTGATTTCTGCACGTTTCGATTTATGCCAATTTTGATTAATGCTGATTCCGATTTATGCGAAATTAAATTTATGCGATCGTTGAGTTTTTTATGCGAGTTTTTTTGAGTTATTCTATTTTTGATTTCTGTAAGTTTCGATTTATTTATTTATATGTGCGATTTTTTTTTTTTACATTGGATTTATGCGGTTTTTGATTTTATTTATTTATTTCTATTTAACAATCTAAATGAAAATTTATGCGAAGGACTTATGCGGTTCTCGTTTTATGCGTTTTTTTGGTACATTGGACTATACAGTATATTATCAAACGACTGTATATAGAAAGTGTACGTTCAATTCTCAGTTCTCACTTACTCACAAACTCACAAGCGAAGCGAATAAAGAGTAAAAAAATTACAGGATTCGTATAAAATTTATATATAGTGAAAAACGCGCGAATAATCAATTCTACGAAATTCGGGGGGCGCACAAAAACAAATCCGTCCATAATTCAGTAACAATATTAACGATAAAATATAATACGGAAGAAATCAATTTTATTTTATGGTGTTAACGATTTTCGACTCACTCTATACAAATACGATTTAGCGTTAATTCCCTACACAAGCGTCGATTTTCTCACGGATACAAGTCAACTTCCTACACGTGGAGTTAATTGATTGAACAAATCAGTTGCGAAATGATCAGTAGAGCACTTGAGACTTTGTTTTTGTTTGCCCTCTCTTTCTCAAGTTTCTTCTTCTACTTCACCATCAACCTACATTGCAACGACATAAATCAACGTCGTCATCCCATGATTCTCATCGAAAAACAATCTCATCTGCTACAAATAAGGCGTTCACTTTTTTCTCTCGTTTTCTCCTCCTCGCACCTGCAATGCCAAACACCTGTGCCAGACCATCTTTCTTCGAAACAGTTTGTTTTTTTTCCCTCTCGTTTCAAACTTGTTCTTTTATTGTATAGCTTGAGTTGCTGGTCTTATTTGAAGTAGACTGTATTAGTCGCATGAAAAATGTCCTCATCGAAGGTCGCAAGTTTTCGTCTTTATTTGTCTCTCTATATAACGGTATTATGAGGTTGTTTTAGTGATGAAGTGTAGTGGAAGTTGTCAAGTGAAATCTGCATTAAGTGATGAAAAATTGAGTAAATTGTCCGTATTAATTTACTTTTATATCACATCCATTGTGCCTGAGAAAAAAAAGAGGGAGGCAATTGAATATTTTGTGTCAAAAACAAGTATTTATGTTTGAACTGGATCTATTTATCGATGAGAGGCACAAAGGTGCAGTAAACTGTAGAAAGAGGGAATTGAACATTGATGCCAAAAAAGCGTATACAGGGTGTCATATAGCTGGCACATATAGTTTTTTTTTTAATTATTGAAATGCATTCAGAATTTAGTAGTGTAATCAAGCAGTAAGCAGTCTTTAGTTTATGGTAGTATAGCGTACCGTAGTACGCTAAAGTATACCGTAGGCTACTGTAACCAAGTATAAAGTTTACTATAAGCATGTACAGTGGATCATGTGATCTTTTTGATAACAACAGCCGGCTGACAACATTAAACAATGGATATAGAACATTAAACAGTGTCTTGGGACCAACTGATAATAACACTAACCAATTGATAACACTATTTGTGATTATAATAACTGAACTACTGTATAGATATTACTTTAGTCATGTTTAAAGTATACAACTTAAGTATAAAATGTACTATATAACCAAGTGTAAAGCTATAACTACTGTATAGTATAAATAAGTATAAAGTATACTAAAACAATATAAAAAATTATTGTATAAGTATATAGTATATAGTATGTATATAGTATGTATAACGTATATACTGCAAAAAAAGTATAAAATCCATTATTATAACCATGTATAAAATATTATAACCATGTACCGGTGCAAAAGAACAAACTTTTGTGTTTAAACTATTTTATCTTATTGCATTGGTTTCTATTATAATTAAAAAGGCCTCGTGTAAAAGGGTGTTAAGTAATATTTTTACTTTCTCGAGGAAATCGCGTTTAAATATCTGAATTTGTCTCGCTGTCTATGGAGTAGTTCACACTATCTTTTTGTACGTACTGTTTTGTTGAAAAAATATGCGTTAGAAAGGTGGAATTGTACTTCATTCAAAAATGCTTCTAGGTCGTTTTTGACATACATCTTACTTAACACCCTTTTACACCAGATTCCTCAATTAGTACCCTAGTTTATTTTTATTTTCATCGTAATTTTTTGTGTCTCGTGTTTTTGGCCACACGGTTTCAAAAGCAGGACGACAAAGTTGCGTTAAAAAGGTAACTTTTATGGATACATTTAAACAAAAATACAGACGATTATCACACATTTTATAATTGGTTCTTGAAAAACAGGAAATTAATGATGTTTGGAAATACGTACGTATAAGCATAATATCGGATACAGAGGTTTTTGTTGACTACTCTGGTTCTTTCATCATCCTTTTAGTTCCTAGTGCTTCGGTCACACGGTTTGGAAGTAATCGTAATGTAAATGAAAAGTAATTTCCGGTTGATACATTTCCTTCGATATTGTATCCTTTTGATGAAGTTATTTCCAACGTTTCACAGGCTATTTCTAGGAATATTTGTTTGTCATAAAATGAAGCGTGTTTATTGACCACACTATATAAGGGTAATTATCTCGCTAGAAAACCAACCACTCTGCAGGTTTTGCTAGCGAGAGGATCACCCTGTATATTGACAGCAGCGCGATTGGAAATTATTTAATCGTCGTAACAACAAACTGTGAATGAAGAGACAGCGTTTAGTTTAATGTCATAACTCTTTGATTAGTTTAAACTTTGTACTTCAGTAGCAAAGGGCCATAAAAATCTAAACGTTTGACGTAATGAAGTAATTGCTAACGGCGATTCCTCTTCATAAGAAATAAAACAAAATGAAAGAAAGTTCACTCGCTGATGTCATAGTTGGAAACACTTTTGAAGGACGAAAAAAAGGACTTAACCAAGGGCCATCTAACTCGTTCGTCGTCGTCGTTGTTGTTGTCTAGTTTTAAGCTATACTTAATGTTTATTAGTATGTTAGTCACAGCAAATGTTTATTCCAAGTCCCATTTTTAAAGAAGAAAAAAATGGATTTCAAATTAGAAATGTTATCTCTGATTAGTATGTTATCTGGTAAGAAGATTGATGTGTTTGTTAATCTAAAATTAAAGTTGGTTGATAAGTTATACACAGTGGAACCTTTATATTCGTCATCAATCCGTTCCGGCAAAACTGATGAATAATGAATCTGAATCGATTGCAAATTAATGAATGTGAATTCACTCCAGTCTTGTTACCCAAGTCTTACTGTTGTTTAGTTCACTTATTGATATTGTATGATATTTTTCTTCTTAAAAGCTCACTGTTCATGACTTTGGTTGTGACTTTTGGTGATGAATATTGGAATGATTAGTTTATTTTATCTCACCATTTCTTACACAACTTTTAAGTATATTGCCATCTACAGGCTTTTATGAGAATGTATTGTATAGTCCAATGTACCATAAACGCATAAAGCGAAATCCGCATTAAGTTCTTCGGATAATTGTAAAACCTCATTGTACACACAACAAAAAAAAAATCGCATATCTAAATAAATAAATCGAAAATTGCAGAAACAAGAAATAGAATGACTCAATACTCGCATGAAGCAAATATCGAATAACTCGATGATCGCATAAATTTGAATTCGCATAAATCAAAATTTCTCATAAATTGAAACGTGCAAAAATCAAAAATGAAATTATTAAATACTCGCATAAATCGAATATGGAATTACTCAAAAGATAAATTTTAATATGCATAAATCGAAACACGCAGAATTTTTTTTTGCATTATGTAGTATGTACATACAGTATACAGGGTGAGTCTAAAGTATAGTTCCATGGGAATATTATATAGACCATTACAATAATGACCATTTTGAGTTTGAGATATATCTTCATAAGGCTTTTTACAATAGTGGTATTTGCATTGTTTAAAATTTTTTAGTACCCTAAGAATCTTATTTTGTTTAATTTATTTCAAACAATGCAACCAAAATAAAAATTAATGCAACAATAGTAAAAGGTATGTTGCTCCTACAACGGCTTCTCTGCAAGTCACAACTGCTATTCAGTGGAGTATTTTACTTCATAGTTGTTATGCATCTCGTATTTAATAAATTAATCATGTAACAACTAAATTAACTCCAGTGCATAGTAGGAATGACTTTCAGCGAAGCTGTTGTAGGGGGCAGCTCTTGATTGTTGTATCAATTTTTATTTCGGTTGTATTATTGAAAATAAATAAAACAAACGTAGATTTTTACTAAAGCTTTATAAATATGACTTTGTATCTACGACGCATAGTTTAAAATGTAACAATGCGATTTCCCGTTTGTAACAATGCGAGGTAAGTGCAGATACCACCATTGTAAAGACTCCTATGAAGGGTCTATTATATCCAAAACTCAAAATTATCATGGTGATAAG
>JAQIWH010007395.1:0-11517 GCA_034695005.1 Cryptops parisi
TTGTTTGACTTCCTTGTGTTCATTTTCCCCCCCGTCAGCGCGTCGTCATCGTCACCAAAACGCATCACTTGGCCCTTCTTTCTACTCGAAAATGGTGATAAAAATTCCATTAAGTTTCAGTGATCGACGGCCATAGAGAGAGAAATCTTGCTTTGCAAGAAATGCCAGGAATTTTTGGGCTCAAGCCATTGACTTTCACAATATTATTTAGAGGAATAGGGGTAGCAATACCCCTCCCGAAAAAAAAACCAGTTTCCTTCCTTGTTGCGATCTTGGAGGTTCGCGAACATCAAACTGTGGTAAGCCCATCTTCCCATTGGCCAACGTGAAATGAGGAGTTGATTTCTCTCCTTATTTTCTTCAAAAAAAAAATTGTTAAAAAGATGAAAAGAAAATTGTAAAGGAAATATACGCACGGGTTGTACAGAATGAATTTAGGTTGGTTGAATAGACCTACTCATTGAATTAAAATTTGTGAAGTTGATAAAGGTAATTTATATACAGCTAGATATGAAATAAAAAATGTATACACAGCTAAATAAGTAACTATTATGGTGTTAACACTGTAATAGCTTTTACGTTAGGTACATGGAAATACGTGTTAACTTTAAATATATAAAAACACTTTAGAAACACGAGTTTCTTAATTGAAATTTTAACCTTAAAAAGCTTCTTTTTCTATGAAGCTGAAATGCGGATCATACACAAACATTGTTATTTATACACTAAATTTTTTTACGTGCACCGTGTTACTCTTTCTTAAAATTGTATTTTTATAAAATAACCTTTTTGACTTCTGCTTTATAAGATGCATAACAAGTACATTAAAAATGCTTTTTAAGCATACTATTGATATACCGTCATATACAGATATACTATACTGTATGTAGGTACATAATGCAAAGAATACATTTATAATTTCTGCATGTTGCGATTTATGCGAATTAAATTTATACAATCTTTCAGTTATTCAATCTTTGCGTGTTTTGAGTAATTTTTTATTTCTGCAAGCGTCGGGTCATTTATTTATTTAAATATGCGATTCTTTTCACATGTGGACTTATGTTGTTTTTATTTATGCAAAGTTTGATGCGGTTCTCGTTTTATGAGTTTTTGATATATTGGACTATACAGTATATTCTCATGAACGACAGTAGACGGCAATATACGTTCAATTCCCAGCTCGCTCACTCACAAGTGAAGTTAATATAAAGAGTATAATAATAAAAACTGGCATTGCCACCCGGTTGAGGGGTTTTTGAAAAACTTTGAAGGAACACATGTTTGTTATACGGTTTATTTTTAAAATGCAAAATATTTTTAAAAGTTTTTGAAGTTGTCGACGATTAAGAATTTTGACTTGCTACACTTTAACTTGTAAGCTTGGTTACACTGTTTTGAGGTTGACAAAACTGAATCAGTGTGTCTGATACACTATTATCATAGTTGTGAGTTTGAGTTGTGTCATTATTTCATGAATTGTGATTCTGTGTCGTTTTACTCATTTTTTTCTCGTTTCTGGTTGTTCATCAGGGAGACCAACTCCACGTGTGACGTGGTGGAAAGGAACCAGTTTCCTCGAATCGACAAGCGAAGAAAATTCAATCCACAAGCGAGTGAGGAGTGACCTCATCATCAACAAACTCACCCGAGCGGATGTGAACACGAATCTAACATGCCAAGCATCGAATACCAACTTGACCATTCCCATTTCGAAAACGATCACCCTCGACTTGAGCCGTAAGTTAATTATGATTTTGTTTCGTCAATTTTTTGCTACTATAACGATTCCACTTTTTGTCCATGATCCGTATACGGTAGTGAGCTTGTTTTTATCTTTAAAAAGCACAGTAAATGAGTAGTGAGAATGATTGAAAAGTTATCCTAACCAGAAACAACCAGTCATTGTCCGGAAAGTGCTTCCCCCTTGTGGCAAAACATAAATGTGGGATTTTGGTGTGTATAGCAATTTCCGGACATCCGGTTATATATAAACTAGTAGGTTTTTTGTTTTATCACGTGCTATAGCAGGTGAGGATGTTGTTCTCTTTGTGTACACTCGTATTATTATGGGTGTTATGATTTCCCTTGTGTGCAAAATGTGTTTTAACTTGTTGTCAGTGGGAATATTTTCCCACGGACAGATAGATACATTTGTTTTTATATAATTTTAAATATGCCGGTTGCCTGAGAAACGATTTAGACGCTAATACAGCTAAAAAACTATAGGCTTATTAATTGTACTTTGATAGTATTAAAAACAGTGAATTAAAGAATAGCGCTATCAGGTGTTCCTAAAGTCCGTATTTATTTATGAAAGAAAAATTCAGTTAACTGCTTATTATACAAACAGCATTGACTAGATTTATAAATTAGTCAGTGTGTAAGTTAGGTGAAGTCACTTGCACTTCATTGAGCTCATTTAAAAATTATATAAATTTCACATTACGAATTTTCACAAATCACACTAAAATGTTTCCCATTAGTTTTTACGAAATTTAATTCTTTTTTTGGTGCGTTATTTATACAGTAGTATACCAAAAATACTTTATCTACGTAATCCATTACTGAAAAATCATTTTTTTCTTTTAAAATTAAATAAAACCATAAAATATTTATTTTATTACAAAACTTTATTTTCCATATTGAATTTTGAACAAGAAAATTTGGTGCGGTGCACCAAGCTACATTTGGCATTTACTAGGGATTTTAAAAAGTTCCTATCCCCATTTTCTAAAATTCACTATAAACAACAGTTTTCCTGTTACCTGGCTTTTATTCGTATCTCCTCTTTCTGTTTGTAATAAATTATTTTTCAAGCAATATTCTTGACATGGGCTGGAGGGATTATGGATCTCATATCGTCGATGAGACTGAATCGGATACTTTAGAAAGTACTAGGAAAAGAGACGACAAAAAAAAATACCAAAGAGCAATTTCTTTCACAGAGATTGGGCAAAGTTTTTGACGTAATTTATAGTTGGCGCCTGATTTCAGGACACGTAGTGTTTTGGAGAGAAGAAGGGAGACGGTGGCGTAATTTGAAGACAAAATTTATCGCTTTCATTTCAGGTAGCAGTAGCCGATTGATATTTTTTTTAGAGGTGTCAATAAAAACCTTTGCTGGTCAATCTTTTTCAATGATTCCGAGCACCTGCAAAATGAAGGGAAAAGAAAGACACGCACACTTCACAGAACCTTATATAGACTTAATATACGGGAGTCGAGTTATATATATGTTTTGGGGGTTGTGTATTTTTTATATGCTATACAGTTCGAGTGAGAGATTTTCTTCTTATTTTATGTGTTTTTTTTTTTTGCTTCTTATTTTGATCATAAAATGAACGTCATCAAGTGCAACGCTCGTAAATGTTAGTTTTTGAAAGTGGAGATTCCATATTTGTTGTTGTTGTTTGGGGGTTACATAGACACTGAAAAGTTGGGATTTTATCGTTTGACAGTAGTTGCCTAAAATTGAAATTCTGAGTTTTCTTTTGCTTTCAGTTTTTAAACCGTGTACTAGTTTTTGAAAAAAAAAGTCATTACTGTTTCAGCTGAAGATTTAATATTCACTGGCGCCCTCTGCCATAAGTTGTCTTTTAAAAAAACTTTAACCAGAAAGCTTTTTTACGTTTTATTTAACTTTACTCGACGTTGGTCACGCCTGAACCTTTTTAAGCTCGGTTTCTGGTGGGTTTCAAATGACTTACAGAGCTGAAATTTTGAACATAGACATAGCCCGTGAGACATTTTATTCTATTAAATTTTGACGGATCCAGATCTAAGAAAATGATACGTGAAGTGAGTTTTTGTTGCGGTTTGTTGTTTGAGTTCATAGAGTGTTGCTACATATTTAGTACAGCTAAAGGTACAGATTTGTTATATCCAAATTACAGCATCATTGTAAAGTTTATCCGGGCAACCACTGATTGTCGTGAATCCAACCGAATAAACACTGAACTCAAAATTAATAAAAAAAATACCGTTTCGCAGGCTTGTTTTAATTTTAAAATTTGGTTAAACCACATCATTAAAATATTGTCCAAAAAAACGAAGCTTGTTCTTTAACATAAAGGTATTTCTTGACTTATGTGCAAGTTCCTTATATGAGATTTCACTAAAGAAATCTTTGCAGATGCTTGTTATAAGTTATGCAAAAACATTTGGCTATTATGCGATTTTGTGACAACTTTTCCTGCACTTGTCCATTCTGTCTCGAAAAGTGTACGCCACATGTTGCTCTTTAGACTGGGTTTGTTCATTGTGGTTTATAAAACTTACGCGAATTTCGATATATGCGAGTTTCAATTTATATCCAGTTGGTAGCTCTCGCATAATTTGAGGAGCTTTTGTCGCGACAAACGTCCGGTATTTTGTATAAAATACCTTTTTATTCAGATATACAGTACTTTGTTTGATATTTTACTTTCTGGTAAATTTATAAACTTTTTTTTATGATAAATAAAAACTTGAAACGTGCTGCCTAATAACTTAATAACGATAATGGAGAACATTTTTTTTTAGTAGTTATAGACAAACATATGTCAAACGTCCTATTTAATTTCGCATTTAATTTCTTTACGAAAAACGCCAATACCGAATCCCATAAATCAAACAAAAAAATGTTCTCTAGAAAAATATTGAGTTATACAGAATAAAATTGCATTATTAAAATTGATGTTTTGAAGAAAAAAACAAACCACGGTACTTATTTCGTAATTAAGCCACATAATTTGTGTAATTGGCAACTCGTAAGATGTTCCAATTTGATATATTCTTTTACAAACTACTCTTGTTGTATAGTGCAAAAAAAAGAAGATGAAAAAAACATTGTAAAAGGCGGGTTTTTAGTCTTTTAAAATTGGTGATAGACCTCCATCCTAATTGCTTTTCACTTGGTATCAGTAGGATATTAAAGCGTTCACGAGGGATGGATCGGAATTAATTTTCCGCCGGTTTGGACAAGATAAAGAGTTGTGGTTGAAAGAGAGAGAGAGAGAGGAGATGAATAAAAATTTGGCCAGAATTGATGAACGAGTATGGAGTCTCTGGCAAATCGAGTTGAGGAGCGATGAAGAATGGGGCAGGAGGCCGACCCAATGGGCACCTTGCCTTGCCGAATAAGGGCAATTACTTAAATTTGGGAGATGGAGCCGGATGAGTTATGTCTACCTCCGATCTCGCCATCCATCACTACTTAAAGTGCTGAAAAGAGTAGATGAAGTTGTGTTGCTACGTATTAATCTGAAATGGCACCGCCACACTGTATGTACTTCTTTTCATTTTGTACGATAGATAGTGATACAGAAGGCGAATGTATGAGATTTCCAACTGATAAATATCCTCGAACAAATAAAAAATGAACTGTAGCATTAGAAACGGCAATTTAACACAAATTGGTGGAGTACTGTAATTTGACCAATTGATTTCTTGGCATAGAGAATTTAGCGGAACGTTGGAGATTGGTAAGGTTGATTAGTATTAAATATAATAATTTGTATGTATGTAATTGTAAAGTGGTTTTTTTTTTTTTTTTTGAAATTTCATATCAAATTGAACCGACGATTTTTAAAATTGCAGACATGTTGACGTTGGAATTGCCTTTGTTGTGATTTTGTTGATTTAGTGTTTTCTTTGTGTTGGAACTTAACCTTTGTTTGTACGAACTTCGGACCACTTTAAATGTAACATAAAATCTCCAGCATTATGCAGGGTGTTCCTACAAGTTTTGTCAAAACCACAGAAATTACACATAAAGACAAAGCAGAAACTCAATATAAACATGGGTCCGGAAAACGATCCCTTCACCCGAACGTAGGCTATTGGACAAAAACGTCACTTCATCCTAAGTTATCCACAAAAGGAACCACTTCCGAACCCATGTTTATATGGTATTTTCACATTGTTTTGATGCTTAACATCTGGAGTTAAAATTTGGCCAGGTCTGTTAGGAACACCTATATACAGTTAGACAACATTATTTATGAAGTGAATTTAGCTCAAATAGCTTAATTTCAAAATTTTTCATGAAAACAAGCAGATCTTAATGAGAAACGCACATTTGCATGTTAAATTCTGCAAAACAAAGCGAATTTAGCTCAAATTGTTTAATTTCAAAACTTTTCATGAAATCAAGTATTTCATGTTTGTTTTTTCAAGCGTCATTTATTGTAGAACTACAATAATATTTTCGACCTGAAGTTTCTAATAGAGAAATTAGCTATCTGTATCATATCACACGTCATAGGATTTGATAGTCATAGTCTTCATACCATCATAGTCTTCTGCGCAGCACTTTTTAAATACGTGTATATGGAAATTGCAAAATTGTTATTCGTTTTTAATCATAATTTGACCGAAATGTCAGTTAAATACAACCGCTCAGACAGTACTAACATTTCGTACGTTTTGCAGATACGTCAGGTTTCTAATGTTTTGATGTTAAAGACATCTCGGAATGGTTTTTATTTTTTCTTTGTAATACAATTCTGTTGTGTTTTTTTATTGTTGTTTTTATTGGTGTTTTCTCTTGTAGTGTAATTTAATTTCGTACCGCACCTTTGGATTAATACTGTTATTGTTTGGTAAGAAGTGATTTTGAAACACCACTTCCACCACCTGACTTGGTTGGAAGGACCAAGCAGTTTTAGATCTCATTAACCCTTCATTACGTGGTTTTAGTGTCATTTTATGACTTCACCGTACTTGTTCTTTTCTTACTTTTTTTTTTGTCTTTTACGTTTTTGTGTTTTTTTCCTCGTTTTCTTTGTACTAACTACTTCTTCGTATTCTTCGTCTTAACTTGTGCAATTCTTGAGTGTTGCTTGCAGCTGTTGTTTTGCAAGGAACATTATTTTGGTGCGTTTTGTTCTTAACATGTTTTCGTGAAAAGGCGTACAAGCGAAATAAAAAACCCCAGACCGTTTTGTTTTTTCTTCAACTCTTTCTGTGTGAAGAAGGTGGACATATTAGTTTTCTAATTATACAATGTTAAATAATCTTGGCAAACGTTGAAAATTGAAACTCTGGAAAAAGACTGCTTTATTTTGGTTTGAGTTTTTTTCTGGTTCTTTTGTAGCTGTATTTTTATACAATTAGAACTATACGAACGCATGTTTGTGTAACTGATAATGTTTATCTCTACACAATGATGTCAATGGGATGTCAGTGAAGTGACTTAGGTTACAGTAATATGAAGTACAGCGTATTAGAACAGCATATCTTCGTAAAAGGAAACTCATACGTCTAGTAGAAATCAGTTATTTTGGAAATTCTTTTCACATGAGAAGAAGTTTTTATGCGAGTTTGTTATATGCGATTTTGTACTATTAGGCGTTGAGATAAGTTTTTTTGAGTGCTCGTTATATGCGAGAAAATATCGCTCTTATGCTACTTTATGGGTTGGTGAACAGCGGTGTGCTACCAATTCTCAACAAGATCAAAACAAAATCAAAACCTTTCAAAACCAAACACCTACCTACCTACCTCTCAACAAGGGGCTCGGTAATATTCTTACGGTAACCGATGTCTACTAGAAAGATCGAATTTAAAGAATCTTTTTTTTTTTTTTAGAAAATTGACTGTTCGGAATAATTATTGACATGATAATCAACGACATTCTGTTAGCTTATGATGTTGTAAATAGTGAAAAAAAATAGACCTAAATTTAGTTTTGCTAATCTTTCGTACTAAAAGTTATCGATTTTTAAACACTTAAATCAATATGAAGTGCTTGGTTAATCTTGCAAAACTTAACAAGGGGTTCTACAAATATTCACAAAATTAAACGGCTCGTGCGAGCGCTCTGAAGAATAGTACAGCACACCACTGGTCACTGAGATAATTTAATGTTATGGAGTGAAAGTGTTTTAAGTAACATTTTTGTCAAAAATGAATTACAAATATTTTCGAATGTGTTAGGTGCAATTCTACCTTTCTAACGCGAGAAAAACAACAATATATGCAAAGATATTAGTGCAAGAAGTAGCCCATAGACATTAATGCAAGTTTAAACGAAATAGTAAAAATGTTACTTAACACTTTTTTACTCCAGACTCTTCAATTGTCTTCTGTAGTTGTTTTTTTTATTGAAACTATGTGGTTTTCTACAGTCTTTACCGATTTTTTGGGGATAAAAGCAATCCGTGCATAAATGAAGCACTTTCTTTTTACTTTTCTCATGGTACATCATTGACAACGTTGTCCATAGAATACTATTAACTATGGAGGAGACAGTTATAGCGTATACAATAAATGCATAGAATGTTGGTCACTCATACCAATTTTGTTTTGAATACATAGTTCGGCCGTTGGATGTACGGATCTTGGGCAGTAGGGATCCCCTGTCTTCAGGCAAACGCAGAGATATTTCTTGCCGGTCGAGCGGGTCCCGACCGCAACCAACGATCACGTGGCACAAGAACAACCGCAAACTGAAACACAACAAAGACCGAGTGTCATCTGATGGCAACACTACCGTCAGCACCTTGTCCTTTGTGCCCTCCAAGGATGACAATGGCAAGTTCCTTACGTGTCGCGTGGAAAATTCACGAATGCCAGGAACCGTCCTCGAAGACAGCTGGAAGCTCGAAGTCTACTGTAAGTAGAACCAAACTTTGATCAAACTTTGGTGAAAATATTTTACCTTATCTACCCAATGCCTTAAGCAACTTGGCTTTTCAATAATGCTCAATCCATATACTCGTCTTTGATATCACTCGCGTTTCACATTTACCTTTCGGGTAAATTAACGAAATTATAATGGAGATGGTTGTCATTCTACACAAGTAGTAACTAAACTAGTACAAAAGATTTTATGGAAATTTTCGTCATAACACACACACACACTAGAGTGGTGGTGATTTTTAAGTTTTGAAAAAATGGATGGGGCACGTTCTGAATTAGTTTCATTATAGAAAAAAAGTAATTTTGGTAAAATTAGGATAGTTTTGTACGCTATTTAGGAGTCGCTACCAAGATCTGAAAAATCGCGTGTTAATGCTATTATTCAGACCAATTTTTCAACCTATGGAAGCAACCTTTGAATGTCATTTAAAATGGGTCAACTTTTTTTAATATTTCCTTTGGAACAAGATAGGCTGATGCCTCTATTTAAAATAAAAATTGTATTGTTTTTTTTTCCTATGTGTCAAACCAATTTTCCAACTCTGGTAGCGACTTCTAAATTTCATCTGAAATTCACCAAATTTTAGAAATAGTACTTTTTTTAATATTGGAACAAGATAGCGTGGTGCCCTGACTCAGTATAATTTTTTTCCCTATTATAAGGACTACTCTAGCACACATACACACAGACACACACTTGCTAATTGATCATTGGGAAAACTCATCAGTAGTATTAAACTGTTGGTTTAATTACGATAATGATATAGACTAACAGAGGTAAGGTAAGAGTAATTCTACACTAATTGTAACCGAAATTTTTTTCTTTGTTTTGAACACAATAAACACACACAAGTACATCAATTACATGGAAAGTGAGCCAGCTAGTTAAAAGCCAGTCAGGCTTTTTTTCGTTCCATGTCACACAAGAGACATTCGTGATCTGCAGTATCACGATCATGACACATTAAAACAAAAATTAATACAAAAACAAGATATAATAAAAAATTAAAACCGAACAAAAAGTGAGCATATCAAACACAAATACGTACTCTACACCACTGGCATAATTGCTGAACCAATGGCATAATTTCAGAAAAACTTTTTGGAATTTAAAATCTTACTTTATTATATTTTAAATTTCATTATATTAAATCTTATACATATAATATAGGTCTACAAGTGTTAATTGAATAGTTTTTGCTGAACCTCATTGAATATTGAAATTGCCATTCTTCAACGGTTTTACACTTTAATGAACTGCAAAAATGCCTTATAAGCAACTTTGAGCAAGTTATAATACTGTACCTAATGAATTTTATCTCTTTGCCTATTTTACAGATCCTCCTCAAGCATCTCTTGGTTTAGGTAGTTCATTGAAAAAAGATAACTTGAAAGAAGGAGATGACGTATATTTCGAGTGCACAATACAGGCTAATCCCAGGGCCTATAGGGTGGACTGGAAATTTGAGGTATTGTTTTGTATTTAAATTGAAGATTATTTCTCATTCAATCAAAATCGAAATCATTTTTTGTTTTCAATTTTACTTTTTTTAATCAATACACTTGATACATAGGTTACACATGGTTATATAACCATGTGTAACTTTTGTAATATTAAGCATATACTTATATGTACATATTGTTACAACGCCGTTTGGAATTTTAATATTTAAGACAAAGTATGGTCCATCGATTGGATACACCTTATTAGAAAATTGTGAAAAATTTATAAAAAAATAATTATTTTATATTGAATTAACAAGTTATTATATTACATATCGTGCAGTTATACTTGCATATGGGTCATTCTACAGAAAACCACAGAGCATTATTTCAACAAAAACTGGAAATTCTGGAAATGTTTACAGAAATTATATTTAAGGACAAAATGAACTATCATCTAGTACGGTTGTTATGATAAATTTTTATTAAACATACAGAAAAAAGGTGTGTACAGAAGGTGATTTATTACTTCCATGGACTGTCACAAACACAGTTCGACAACTTTGAAAGTTGAAAAAGTAAGTTTTGCACGTTAGTGAGCTTTTTCTTTAAATGAGATAACAGGAAAGATGATCATTTTGATTGTTCAGTTTTTTGGTTTTAAGTGAATTTCTATTAGTCAGGTAAATATCTGCTTTACGTTCTATTTTCTACTACAGTACTTGCTAATCTCATTCGTCACTTCTGTGACATGCTTCACAAATAGTTATTTATTTGAGAACATCATTATATCTGGGCATAGCAATAACAATGTGATAATCTAAAATATATTTAACCTCAAAATTGAAAGCATGTAGCCCAAGAAAATAACGTGTTCATCCCTTCTGTGGACGTCACTTCCGTGGACAGACAAACAAAATTTTTTTTTTCCCTTTTAAAGTTTCATCACTTCCGTAAAACTCTTAGTTTTGAACTAAGAAAAGTTTCAGACATTATGTAGAACTGATACTTTCAGCAGAGTATGTTGAGTTTAAAGTAAAATAGGTTAATAGTTGGCAGAATTTTAGTGAAACAAAATACTGTAATATAATATAATATAATATAATATAATATAATATAATATAATATTGGCTAGTTTTTTTTTGTGTTTGAGGAGGTTATTGATATAGAATTTGTTGTTTTTTTCACTCTGATTTGCTAACCATGTAATTACTAATGACAAATATAGGATTCTATTATAACTGGTCACTTCTATGGACATACAATCACTTCCGTGGACACATCATTCATTAAATTTCATAGAATAAAAACTAAGGTAAACAAAAAAGAAAAAGACTTACCCTAGGTAACTGACCGGGTGGAATTAATTAACAAGCCAACGTTTCGCCTTCCTATTCTTGAAGGCTTTTTCACGGCACACAAAAAAACTCTCCAAAACACAACAAAAAC
>JAQIWH010007396.1:0-11517 GCA_034695005.1 Cryptops parisi
TGTTGTAGATGCTGTGGTAGACATCTGTGTGGTTGTTAGTTCAGTACTCGATGTAGTTGAAGACATTTCCGTCGTGGTAGGTTCAGTAGTTAACTTCGTTGTAGTTGTTGGTGCTGCTGTAGATTCTGTGGTAGACATGTATGTGGTTGTTAGTTCAGTACTCGATACTGTTGAAGACATTTCCGTCGTGGTCGCTTCAGTAGTTAACATCGTTGTAGTTGTTGGTGTTGTTGTAGATGCTGTGGTAGACATCTGTGTGGTTGTTAGTTCTGTATTCGATTCTGTTAAAGACGTTTCAGTTGTAGTGTGTTGAGTGGTTGACTTCGGTGTTGTCGAAGGTTGTGTTATAGGCCATGTTGTGGACCGTTTTGTTTCTAATTTTTCTGTTATTGTGGTTTTTGACATTTCTGAAATTATCCCTGGTGAATAGATTTCTTTCAATGGTGTTGTTTGACTTGTTTTTGCTCGACTCATTCGTATTGTTGGTGGAAGTACTAAAAGATATAAGTTAATTTATTAATTGAAACATTATTTGAATTCGTGTAGTTTTTTAAAATTGTTAGATAACCTTGGTTTCGGGTCAATGTTATCATGTATACAGTTGTTTAGAACACTTATTTCAGAATTTTTATTATTATTATTAACTTTATTGCATTTCCACAGAAACAATTGGACGATACAAAACATGAAAACTTAAAAAACAAAAAAAATTTAAGGAAAATACAACTGAAAAAAACACAGTTAGAAACCTTACAACCAAGTCAAGAAAATAAAAAAACAAGTTCGTCATAACAAGGATAATATCACAAACTAATCTACAAAAAATTTAGTTGGAATTACTCGGCACTAAAACAAACGAGTGAGCTGTTCGCGCACTGCATTGCGCACTTTTGATCTGTAAGAGTCATACAAATGTTACAACCTGTTATTGTTTAACTAATGTGATGTTGTCGATTTTTCACTGTGATATATTTTTTCACACCACGTCCGTTCTTGAAAATTTAAGTTTTTAATTTGATAGGGATGCGTTTTTTTGATCTCGCCTAGGACACTGTAGTTTGGCTCAGACACAGCCCTGCTTCAAGCGATGTTTTGTTTTCAATACAAACAGTTGTTTGTAGCATGTAGTATATGAGTTGATGTGCTGATTACAATGAATTTGGTTTTACAATATTGTTGCTATTGTTTGTGTATATTAATATTATTGTCATATTTTTATTTCTAATCGATCAGAATACAAAATTTAATATACTGTACCATACTGATAAACAACTTTGTTTTGTTTAGATCTTTTCACTGCTTGAATTCTTGGATGGTGAAGTTTATAATTTTGGATCATATTCATTCGGTATGTGTTGCATCTTTTGTGTATTTTTAATGACTTTTCAAGTTACTTTGAATCAGTTAATTTGGTATTAATTAAAAATTCATGGTTGTTTAAATAATTGCTATCATGCTTGGACTCATGCTTGGTAGGACTTAAATTTGTTTATTTTTTACTGATATGGTAATGTTTTGTTGATAATGTGAATATGCTTTTTTCATTGATATCATCAAGCGCAATACGCTATTGTATTGTTCACTACTATTAAGTGTAGCATATTGTGAGTGTAATACTTTTGCAATTTTACAGTTTCTGCACTCTGTTTTAAAATTCATTACTATAGCAGAGAATAGAAGTTATAGACAACAAACGCATTACTTCTCCACATATGTAGTTCTTATAATTTGCAATGCACCTGGTCGAGGATTCCACCAGTTTGTTACTGCTCCGACAATAACTTTGCTTTTGATGGCTTTGTGAGTCTTGTCTGCACTCCATCTTTCACGCGTTGTCTCATAGTAGAATGTCAATGGTGATGTACGTGAATGGGTGTTTTTCTTCAAGCTTAACACTTGTCGGGATCCCATTGTAAAACAATATCATCTTCACGTTGTGCTAAATTTCTCTATGAATTTTAGGCCATGGTGCACCTTTAGCCTATAGAAAGTGGATCACAGTTTTCGTTATTATGATGTGTTGCATACGAGGGTAACAGTTAAAACAAAAATATTTCTCAGGGCGTAAACAAACTTGTGGAATGTTGGACCAAGTGAATTGCATATTCCATACCTATGTGAAAAATGATGTGTTTTTAACTTCTCTGTTGTAATATATTTTAAACAAATATATTAAGGATAATTGAAGAGCTTATAACTAAAACGTCTTAAGTCCAAGAAATACAATTTTTCAGAAAGTGTTTCTTTTTATTGATTTCACGAGAAACTTTGCAAATAAACGTGGTTTTTGACAGTTCTTTTCAGCAGGAAATAATAAGTTTTGCTCTTGAAAATAACGTATTTTAAGTCACACGTGGCTTTCAGAGCGTATTAGCTCAAACATTATTCAAATTGGAGTTAAGACGTTTTGGAAATAAGCTCTTCAATTGTTTACTTATTCTTGTGTATGAAGTAGAATCGTGAATGCGTTTTTACCATATGGTGGAAATTCTCCCTCCAAGATATTGAAATAGAAAAAAACTGCACAGGCCATTCCGACTGGTTGTAGAAGTATCACTATCAATAGAATAGCATGTGCCGCACTGGAATTAAAATGAATTTGTTATATTTATTATTTGATCATTTAAACGAATGCAGTCGATTTGGGTCGGTTAATTCAAATTCAACTATCGATTCCGGTTATTGATATATATATATATTTTATTTTGGTTGTATGGTTTCATTCAAAGTTTGGAAAAAACATTTTATGGTTTATTTAATTAGTTCAATTTAGATTTATATAGTTTCATATTAAAATATTCCCACTTTTAAAATGTTTAAACAAAGAAATTCTTAAATGATTTTTTCTTGTTTTTTTTAATTCCAGAAGCAGGAAAAGCATTTCAAATATATTTTCCAAACCGAATATTTTTAGTGTTTAGTGAATGGAACGCTATACCGGGTGTCCCAGCCAAGGATTCCCAGTTTTAGACTCGAAAAGCTAATATAATGAAAATTCTAGTCTTTCAAAAGGTGCTATTTTCATTGACCTTAAAATTAAATTTCAAAAAATTGTATTATTAAATTGTAAACAAAGAGTAGTAGATATCAACTCAATATTTCGAAAGATGTAGGCATTTGTCTATATAATTAGAATTCAATGTCGTTTTATGTATTTCCAACAATTCAACTGAAAGAACAATTATCCAATAATAGTGATTAAAACACACTATGCTGATGCAGCAGTTTCACTGTCCACAACTCTTGTCATGCAGTGTAACTGCTGCATCAGATGGTATGTTGGATAATTTTCGATAAGGAGAGCAAAAACAAAATTGCTGCATCGCTATTGTTGGATATTTCTTTTGCAGTTGGATTGTTGGAAATAAATGAAGGTAGGTAGGTAGGTACTTGGAGATTAACGAGGACACCGACTAGCTTTACAGCTGTCATTTGGCCTTCAGATTTTATTGAAATTAGAAATACAGAAATGATGATGAGATGAGGATTATTAACATGGAACAAGATTTTATGATGCATGAGGAAATGGGAGAACCCCGAGAAAACCTGTCCCCGTGCTGTCAGACCCAGAATTGCACGAATGGGAGGCGAACCTGGGAAATAAATGAAACTGCAGTGGATTCTGACTATATGGGCTCATGCCTACAACTTTCTAAATATGACTTAATTACCAGCATTGATTAAAATTTAACAATGAAAATTTTGTTTAAAATCAAAATGAAAATAGCACTATTCGAAAGACTTCCATCAACATGGTATTATATTTCAAATTCAGAATTTCCATTAACTTATATTAACTTTTTGAGTATAAAATTGAGAACTCTTGGCTGGGGCACCCAGTATAGCCTTAAGTGCAAGTGGTATCATTCGATTTGTGGCAATTAAGTTTTGATGTTTAATACGTTCATCTCATTCGTCAGATTGAAATAAATTTCTATAACTCATGGTAAAAAATATAAAAACATTTATAATATTTTATAAAAATCCTTTGAAGAAACCTGTTTTTAATTCATGCAAGAAACGTAATGCTTATTTTGGTCATTGCTAGTTGATTAGTTTTTATTATTATTATTATTATTATTATTATTATTATTATCTAATGTGAATGTTGTTAGTGTTAGAGGATTATTGCAAAATCCAGAATGGTTTCTGTTATTCTACTTCAAATTATCGTGATAAAGTTCATAGCAAATGAATTTTTTTAGCTTACTGTCTTTGCGCCTCATCCATCTCGTCTCGCTCTAGAACAATTAAAAATATATTAATTTAGTGGTAAATAATTAATTGAATGGATTAAAACATGGTCTTTGTGTTATTATAAAGTGTTTGTATTTTGTACAATTTCAAATTTTTGTATTTTCTAAAATATGTCATTGAAAATGCTAAATTATAACTGATCTCTTTCAAAGCACATTTGTATCATAATAAAAGGTATGTGCAATATGAGAACAGTGTCTAAGTTCAACCCAACCCATCTATTATGAGAGATTTTAACAACGTGTCTTTACGGACTCAATTAATCTTGTTCCTTGACAGACTTTTCAAAGACACAAGATTTCTAGTAGCATGTTTACAGTATCTACTTTAAGTTTTAACTTATGAGCAAACATTCTTGTTAGCTTGCCATTTTGACAATTGATCAGTTTCCCACGTGATTTTATTGTGTAGAAATAGCAAATTATGACAAGTTAAATCTGCAAAATAACTTTATAATGACCTTGTAAACATGTATTGATAATTTGAAAGTGTAACCATAGAAAAAAGCAGCTGTACAGTGGAGTTTTGCAATAGAATTTACTGGATAGGTTAATCTGAAGTTAAAATTTTTTGTAACTATAAACCGCAATTATTTTCCACACTGGCATGATCAACCACTTTTGTTCCGCTTCAGAGCGATAAACATTCATAATTTTCGTGGTGATTACAGTAATACAGGGTGACAAAAAAAATCTTGTTACAGTTTAATATTTGTGTAATGGCAAATGGCAGCCTAAATAGGTTTCCCTTACTCATAGTAAATCATAGATGGTTGAATGCTTAGCCCCCCTGAATGTAAGATTCAGGGGCATCAAGGGACAAATCTTTGTAATAAATATTACATTGTAACAGAACTTTTGTTGTCATCTTGCATACTCTGAATAAACTGGATATCATATTACAGATGCAGAAAATAGTTTACAATATTGTAACTTATTTATCAATATTCAATACTTACCCATTTTTGGCTGCTGTAGCACTTGCAGCGTAAACGAATGTAATCACTCTGTAACAATCAATATTTTTCAGACATCTATAAATTAATGCACCTGTGTCTTGAAATATTACCTTGGTCTATAAATAAATAGTGTTTTTAAAATTGTATTGTTCTTATCACATTAGTAATATCGTAACTAATAATTCAAACCTTCAGTTTTTGATTTTTTATTTTTCTAACACAAAACAAAAAAGTACAATTTTAAACAATACTGAAAATAAAAAATTACAATTGCATTATTAAACATTAAGTATAGGTATTCATAGTTTGGCTAAAATTTGTTCAATTTTTTTTTCAAATGAATTTGAGCAAGAGTAGATGTTGAAAACATCTTTGTCATGAGTTGGATAGTTATCTCATAGTAATAGTAAAACTTGTATAGGCTTTTGTGCCGTTGAAATGCAGAGAAGTAGATGATGTTGAAAACATTTTGGTTGTCAAACAGTGGGAGGTTAGCTTCTTTGTAGTTGTAGGCGAAGTTATATATTTTGAGGCTAAAATTGTAGCAGTACATGCTTTAAAGCATGTACTGGCATAAGTGTGGTAGAAACTGAAGTACTAGACGCTATTTTAGATTATGCTATCTTGGTTGTTGCTGCTTGTGTTGACATTTCTTCATTAGTTGTCTTACTGACATTCTGCTGAATTTGCAGCTGGCATTTTTGTTACTGTTGACGGGGTTGTAACCGTAGTTGTAGGTGCAGTTGTAGGTGTAGAACGTTTAGTAGGCAGAAGTGTTGCTGAAATTGAACAAGATGTTGTTCTAGATACCATGGTTGTCATTGGTTGGGTTGTTATTTCTTTTGTAGTGGTACTTGTAACTGCAGTTACACTGTGGTAAGCATCAGTGTGGTTGAAATTATAATACTTGCTGTTGAAACGATCTTCGTTGTTGTTGATTGAGTTGTAATTCTCTCAGTATTAGCAGTTACAGTTGCAGTGCAGTTATAGTCGTAGAACTTGTGAAATGCAAAAGTGTGGTTGAAATTTAACTACATGCTGTTGAAGACATCTTGGTTGTCGTTGGATTGGTAAATATTTGTATTCTAGTTGTAGGTACAGTTGTAGACATTGTGGTACCCTAAAGTGTGGTTGAAATTGAAGAAGATGCTGTTGAAGACATTTCGGTTGTCGTTGGTTACGTTGTTATTTCTTTTGTAGTTGTAGGTGCAGCTGTAGAACTAATGGTAGGCATAAATAGGATTGTAATTGTGGTGCTTGCTGTTCAAGGCATTGTGGTTGTTGTTAGTTTAGCTGTAATCTTTTCAGTAGCAGTAGGTACAGTTGTAATTGCAGAACGTGTGGTAGACAAAAATGTGCTTGAAGTTGAAGTAGATGATGTTGTAGACAACTTGGTTGTCTTTAGCTGTGTTGTCATTTCTTCTGTAGTTGTAAGTGCAACTACAGAAGATTTGGGCATAACTAGGGTCGAAATTGTGGCGATTGCTGTTGGACATCTTGGTTTTTGTTGGTTAATTTTGTCAGTTTTCTTGTAGTTATAAGTGCAGTTGTAGAACCTGTGGTTAGAATTGAATCAGTTGTTTGGGTTATTTCTTTTGTAGTTGTAGGTGCAGTTGTTAAACTTGTGGTAGGCATAAACAGGGTGGAAATTGTGAAATTGCTGGTTATTGAAATTATCTTGATTGTTGGTTTAGTTGAAAATCCCCAGCAACAGCAAGTTCAATTGTAGTTGTAGAAAGAGTGGTAGACAAAAGTGTAGTTAAAATTGAACAAGGTGCACATCTTGTTTTTTTTGTGATTGTTTTGATAGTATCATTGTAGTTCTAGGTGCAGTTGTTAAAGGGAATTGAATCAGTTGTTGTTGAAGACAGTTTGGTTGTCTATGGTGAAGTTGTTATTTCTTCTGTAGTTTTAGGTGCAGCTGTAAAACTTATGGTAGGCATAAGTTGGTGGAAATTGTGATATTTATTGTTGAGATCTTGTTTGTTGTTAGCTGAGTTATTATCTCTTCTGTATTTGTAGGTGCAGTTGTAGAACTTGTTGTAGGAATTGAATTAGTAGCTGTTGAAGACATTTCGGGTGTAGTAGTTTCACTGGTTAGTTTCTCTGTATTTATAGGACTTGTGGTAAGCATAGGTGTAGTTGAAATTAAGCTCTTGTAGACATTTGGGTTGTCGCAAGTAGGGTTGTTATTTCTTCTGTAGTTATAGGTGCAGCTGTGGAACTTGCCATATGCATAAGTGTGATTGAGATTGTGTTATTTAATGTTAAAGGTTTTTTTGTTGTTGCGGTTAGGTTATCACTTCTCTACTCGTAGTTCGAGCTGTAGAGCCTGTGCTAGGAATGAGTGTGGTCGAAATTGTGCTGATTGCTGTTGAAAATGTCTTGGTTGTTGTTGGTGTAGTTGTAATTTTCTCAGTTGCTCTAGGTGCATTTGAAGTTGTACAACGTGTAGTAGCCATAGGTTACATCAGGTTATCGCATGTGCAGTTGAAGATTTTGTAATAAATATTTCAGTAGCAGAAGCTGTTGATGACATTACAGAAGTTGTAGGTTGAGTAGTTGACTTCGGTATTGTCGTAGTGCAGTTGAAGATCCTGTGGTTAAAGTTTTAATAGCTGTTGAAAACATTTGGATAATTCTGGGATAAGTGCATGACAACGCTGTTGTCATAGGGTGTGTTGTAAAACCGGTGGTACACATCTGTGTGGCTATCATATCAATACTAAAAGCTGATGAAAATATTTCCGTCGTTGTAAGTTGAGTGGTTAATTTCGATGTAGTTCGTGCTGTTGTAGACGCTGTGGTAGACATCTCTGTGGTTGCTATTTTAATTGTAGAACCTGTCGAACCCATTTTTTAAGTTGCTGGTTGAGAGGTCGACATCAGTGTAGTCGTAGATGCAGCTGAAGATCCTGTAGTTTATATTTCAATAATAGAAGCTGTTGATGACATTTGTGTAGTTGTAGGTTGAGTGGTTAACGTCGTTTTTCTCGTAGGTTGTGTTGTAAACCCTTTAGTAGACAACAGTGTGGTTGTTAGTTCAGTGTTAGAAGCTGTTGAAAACATATGGGTGGTTGTAGGTTTAGTAAATGACTTCGATGTTGTAGGGTGTGTTGTAAAACCTTTGGTAGACATTTGTGTGGTTGTCAGATCAATACTAGAAGCTGTTGAAAACATTTTTGTCGTTGTAGGTTGAATGGTTGACATCATTGTTGTCGAAGGGGCCGTTGAAGGTGCTGTGTTTGAAATATTAGTAGTAAAAGTTGTTAAAGACATTTGGGTAGTTGTAAGTTGTGTGGTTGACACCAGTGTTGTTGTATGTGCAGTTGAAGATCTTATGGTTGAAACGTTAGTTGTAGGAGCTTTTGAAGACATTTGGGTAGTTGTTGGTTGAGTGCTTGACATGAGTGTTGTCGTCGGTGAAGTTAAAGGTCCTGTTGGTGACATTTTTGTAGTTATTGATTGAGTGTTTGACTTTGGCGTTGTCGTAGGTTGTGTTGTAAACCCGGTTGTAGACATTGTAGGTGGTCGGTTCAGTACTAGAAACTGTTGAAAACAATTTTGTCGTTATAGGTTGAGTGGTTGACATCATTGTTGTCGATGGAACGCTTGAAGATGCTATGCTTCAAACAATAGTTGTAGGAGCTTTTAAAGACATTTGGGTAGTTGTAGGTTGAGTGGTCGACTTGAGTGTTGTCGTCAGTGACGGTAAAGATCCTGTGGTTGACATTTTTGTAGTTATTGAATGAGTGATTGACTTCGGCGTTGTCGTAGATTGTGTTATAGGCCCTTTTTTAGACACCAGTTTGGTTGTTAGTTCAGTGTTAGAAGCTGTTGAAGACATATCGATGGTTGTAGGTTGAGAAAATGACTTCGATGATGTAGGATGTGTTGTAGAATTTTTGGTAGACATCTGTGTGGTGGTCAGATCAATACTAGAAGCTGTTGAAGACATTTTCGTCGTTGCAGGTTGAGTGGTTGACATCAATGTTGTCGAAAGGGCGGTTGAAGATGCTGTGTTTGAAATATTAGTAGTAAAAGTTGTTGAAGATATTTAGGTAGCTGCAGGTTGAGTGGTCGACAGTAGTCGTGTCGTCGGTGAAGTTAAAACTCCTGTGGTTGACATTTCGGTAGTTGTTGATTGAGAGGTTGACATCGGCTTTGTCGTAGGTTGAGTTGTGAACCCTGTGGTAGACATCTGTGTGGTAGTCGGTTCCGTACTAGAAGCTGTTGAAGACATTTTTGTCGTTATAGGTTGAGTGGTTGACTTCATTGCTGTCGATGGGACGGTTGAAGATCCTATAGTTGAAACAAGAGCAGTAGGAGCTTTTGAAGACCCTACAACAGCTCCAAATGACATTTGGGTAGCTGTAGGTTGAGTGGTCGACATGAGTGTTGTCGTCGGTGAAGTTAAAGATCCTGTGGTTGACATCTTTGTAGTTATTGATTGAGTGGTTGACTTAGGCGTTGTCGTAGGTTGTGTTGTAAACCCTGTTGTAGACATATATGTGGTGGTCGATTCTGTACTAGAAGCTGTTGAAGACATTTTTGTCGTGATAGGTTGAGTGGTTGACGTCATTGTTGTCGATGGGGCAGTTGAAGATCCTATGGTTGAAACAATAGTTGTAGGAGCTTTTGAAGACATTTGGGTAGTTGTAGGTTGGATGATCGACATGAGTGTTGTCGTCGGTGAAGTTAAAGATCCCCTGGTTGACATTTCTGTAGTTATTGATTGGGTGGTTGACTTCGGCGTTGTGGTAGGTTCGGTTGTGAACCCTGTGGTAGACATCTGTGTGGTGGTCGGTTCTGTACTAGAAGCTGTTGAAGACATTTTTGTCGTTATAGGTTGAGTGGTTGACTTCATTGTTGTCGATGGGACAGTTGAAGATCCTATAGTTAAAACAATAGCTGTAGGAGCCTTTGAAGACCCTACAAAAGCTCCAAATGACATTTGGGTAGTTGTAGGTTGAGTGGTCGACATGAGTGTTGTCGTCGGTGAAGTTAAAGATACTGTGGTTGACATTTCTGTAGTTGTTGATTGAGTGGTTGACTTCGGCGTTGTTGTAGGTTTGGTTGTGAACCCTGTGGTAGACATCTGTGTGGTGGTCGGTTTAATACTAGAAGCTGTTGAAGACATTTTTGTCGTTATAGGTTGAGTGGTTGACATAATTGTTGTCGATGGGACGGTTGAAAATTCTATGGTTGAAACAATAGTTGTAGAAGATTTTGAAGACATTTGGGTAGTTGTAAGTTGAGTGGTCGACATGAGTGTTGTGGTCGGTGAAGTTAAAGATCCTGTGGTTGAAATTTCTGTAGTGGTGGATTGAGTAGTTGATATCGGCGTTGTGGTAGGTTCGGTTGTGAATCCTGTGGTAGACATCTGTGTTGTCGTCGGTTCCGTACCAGAAGCTGTTGAAGACATTTTTGTCGTTATAGGTTGAGTGGTTGACATCATTGTTCTCGATGGTACGGTTGAAGATCCTATGGTTGAAACAAAAGTTGTAGGAGCTTTTGAAGTAATTTGGGTAGTTGTAGGTTGAGTGGTCGACATGAGTGTTGTCGTCGGTGAAGTTAAAGATTCTGTGGTCGGAATTTCCGTAGTTATTGATTGAGTGGTTGACTTCGGCGTTGTTGTATGTTCGGTTGTGAACCCTGTGGTAGACATCAGTGTTGTCGTCGGTTCTGTACCAGAAGCTGTTGAAGACATTTTTGTCGTTATTGGTTGAGTGGTTGACATCATTGTTGTCGATTGTACTGTTGAAGATCTTATGGTTGAAACAAAAGTTGTAGGAACTTTTGAAGTCATTTGGGTAGTTGTAGGTTGAGTGGTCGACATGAGTGTTGTCATCGGTGAAGTTAAAGATCCTGTGGTTGAAATTTCTGTAGTGGTGGATTGAGTAGTTGATATCGGCGTTATGGTAGGTTCGGTTGTGAACTTTGTGGTAGACATTTGTGTGGTGGTCGGTTCAATACTAGAAGCTGTTGAAGACATTTTTGTCGTTATAGGTTGAGTGGTTGACATCATTGTTGTCGATGGTACGGTTGAAGATCCTATGGTTGAAACAAAAGTTGTAGGAGCTTTTGAAGTCATTTGGGTAGTTGTAGGTTGAGTGGTCGACATGAGTGTTGTCGTCGGTGAAGTTAAAGATCCTGTGGTTGACATTTCTGTAGTTATTGATTGAGTAGTTGACTTCGGCGTTGTTGTAGGTTCGGTTGTGAACTCTGTGGTAGACATCTGTGTGGTGGTCGGTTTAATACTAGAAGCTGTTGAAGACATTTTTGTCGTTATAGGTTGAGTG
>JAQIWH010007397.1:0-11515 GCA_034695005.1 Cryptops parisi
GTATACCCTCGTATACGCTGAAAAACAGCACTGTATATATATATATATATATATATATATATATATATATATAAAATGTATGTGTATTTATATATTTATATACATACATACACACAGTCTACATGTACGCCATTAGGGGGTGTGCTGTATTTGTATAGAAACCTCAAACCGATCAGCTGCATTGCGAAATACATTATGTCAGAGGTTATTTTGGATAAATAATATATTATGAAAAGTTATAACACTATGTGAATATTTTGTATAAAATACGTGCGTATAATAATGTCTTTATTTCATCAAATGATAATTTTTAAGTATTTCAGTGGGGATAATTTAAAAAAATTGTACTTCGAATACATTACAAACTCGATTATCCGAATGTGATGGGACTAAGTTTATTACCGATAAACGAAAATTCGGATGATCTGAAATTTTAATGTATAATGACTGGTATGGTATTAAAACAAGTACATTAAAATATTCTTTTTAAGAATATATTCTTTATTATTTGCCGTATACAATATGCTGTATCTGTATGTACATACTGTACATAATCCAAAGAATCTATTTTTGTTTTTTCGATTTATGCAAATTGAAATATATGCATCTGAGTAAATACGATATTCAATTTATGCGTGTTTGAGTAATTCTATTTTTTTTTTAATATTTCTGCACGTTTTTCGATTTGTGGAAATTAATATTTATGCGTTCGTTGAGTCATGCGATATTGCGAGTATTTGAGTAATTCCATTTTTGATTCCTGCAATTTTTTATTTATATATGCGATTTTTTTTTTTCACACTGGACTGAGTAATTCGACATTCAATTTACGCGTATTTTTTATTAATGCAATTTTCGATTTTTTTTTCATTGAACTTATAAAGTCTGCGTTCCATAGGAACAATAATTGAGTTTACAAACATGCAAATGACTAGAAAAAAACAAATGGAGAATAAGAACTAAAACATCTTTTGATTTATGCGAAGGAGTTATGCGGTTCTCGTTTATGCATTTATTGGTACATTTTACTATACAGTATATTCTCATAAACGACTGTAGATAGCAGTATACGTTGCTGTTACTCTGCCATGACCTCGTTGTTTCGATGTTATGCTCACTGACTATACAACTCTCGATGAGGAACATAAAAGATATTAAATGAGAATAATAATCGTTTCTAAAAGATGAGATGATGAACTTAAGTTCGGAATTGTTCGTTCGCCGATGGAACCCGTTTATGATCGATAGTATCGTTTGAGCTTTATTAACTTTCGTTCGTTAGCTTTATTACATGGCTGGTCGTTAATTCACTATTGGCTCGCTGACAGGGGCATTGATGTTTTTCCGATAGTTTTTATGTTCGATTTATATATCCAGATTTCGTATTTGTCATCGACTTCCGTTGTCGATTTTTATTAGGCCATTTTCGCTCTTGACGATTGATCTGACACGCTTTTCACTTTTGTGTGTACGTTTTATATCGTTTCATTTGAGTGATTTCATCAAGACAAACAAACTTTGACTTTTCAAACGAATCCCAGTTCCGGTTTTCTGAGTTCGTTCGTGACATTTCAAGCTTGTTGACTTACTTGACAACTGTCACAAAAGTTTTCTGTGTAAAGAAATAATTTTAAGCAAAGTGGAGTTTTTTCTTTTGTTTCTTCTTTTTTGTCGATCAATTAGCTTGAAAGGTGGCAGACAATTTGTATAATTTTTAAAAACCTTTATCTCGTGCGAACATGTCATCGCGCTCAAAAGGATCAGCAAAAGCATCAACTCACAAGCCCGTTTAGTGGGGTTATTTCAACTCATTAAACGACTTAACACGCTCTTTTTTTAACGACTGGGTTAATGACTTTGTCATGTTAATTGCTGCTGTCTTTCATTTTCTGTTTTGGGGTTTTTAATTTTTCGTATTTCATTATAATACTATGGAATTATCTAAATCACTAGATCTATGATTTAAAAATACACCAACCATTCATCAAGAAATATTTTACGCTAGCTTCACATGTGAGTGACATTTGTTTTGTTTTATTTTATTTATTTTATACGATCACAACAGGATCAAGAAAATATCACAAAGACGTGATCCATAGAATGATATTACCCTATTAACAAAAGTTGAAACATATAATACATTGTGAGTGAGTGAGCTGGGAATTGAACGTGCACTGCCATCTACAGACGTTTATGGTACTGTATAGTCCAAGGGACCAAAAATAAGAACCGCATAAATCGAAAACTGCATAAATCCAATGTAAAAAAAAAATCGCATAAAAAAGTGCAGATATCCAAAATGGAATTACTGTACTCGAAACTCGCATAAATCAAATATCATACTACTCAAAGATCGCATAAAGCCAAACTATATATAAATTTTATTTTTATAAAGCATTTTCAATGGAATTGTATTATAATACTGTAGAGTAGAGGCTCACACAACGAGTGTGATCGAGTGTGATAGGTGCAAACACGAAGTTAATTATGAAAAACTCGTTGTAGGGACAGCATTTCAGTTTATGAAATTAAGCTAATTCGTGCAAAATTTCCAAAATTTCTTTCTTGACACACATTCTATAAAGGCTTCCTGTCACACGTGATAGTTGGTGTGGCAATTCGAGCAATTTTTGGACAATTGCGACATCAGATTTCTGCTCAACCACTAAAAACTAGCTGACTTCACAGTCGTCCACAAATGAGTTTTGCTCGTTGTATATGAAGAACAATTATGCTCTTGTAATCGCTCGATGTGTGACATTTAGTCAGTATATTTTTAAACGTAGTGGTGACAAATTCTAATCCGTTGTTTTAATTCTACTTTCAAGGCTTACGCAATATACCGCAACTGTCATAGGGTTTCTTTACTCTGTAACATTTACTGTGACTCGTGTAACTGCTACAGATCTCTCAAACGAAGCAACAATTATGCTTGAGAAATTCTATTAATGTTGAACCAAGTTGTTTTAATTATACAAAAGTAATCGATTTTTAAAGTGCTACGGTTTTTAAAAGAAAGCAAGATTCAATTAACAAATTTATAGTCGTAACTAAATTTTTTTTTTTGCACTTCTAATTTTGAGTTTCTACGAGAACTCCACAATTTTTAATTTTTCTTTTTACTTTGCAAACTACCAGTTAGTTTTTATATTTAATAATAAAAAAAAACCAAGTGAAGTAAAGTCGGTGATTAAAATGTGAATTGCAGGCGATTACGAATTTCGATCTGGGGAACAAGTTACGTTCGCAAAACTTTCCCATTACTACTAATTTTGTATACTCTTTATATTAGCTTCACTCGTGAGTGAGTGAGTTTGTGAGTAAGCGAGATGGAAATTGAATTTATACTGGCCATCTTACAGTCGTTTATGAGAATATACTACTGAATATACTTCAAAACTCGCATAAATCAAATATCGAATGACTCAACGGTCGCCTAAATGAAAATTCGCATGAATCAAAATTCGCATAAATCGAAACGAGTAGAAATTACAAAAACGGAATTACTTAAAACATGCATAAATTGAATATCGAATTACTAGAAGATTAATTTTAAATTCGCATAAATCGAAAAAATGTGGAAATCAAAAATGGATTCTTTGCATTATGTATATGTGCGTACAGTATATCTGTATATGACAGTATATACAGACAGTATGTTTAAAAAGCACTTTTATCGTACTTGTTGTATAGAAAAATTCGTTATATTTACGACGAATGAAAAAAACCAGGAAATCTTTTAGACACAAAGTGTCGTCAGTATTGACTCAACAGAGTTTGCTGAAACAACGCTGTTAGTTGACAATAGAGACGATACTAGTGGTTGTGAGAAATGTCCTTGACATGGGCCAACGAACCCAATCCTCTTTTTGGCTTAACCATTTCAACGAGTTAACATAGATTGGAGTTGATGTTCATTAGATATAAAAGTTTCTAATTTTATAAAAATAATATATCGTTTTTTTGGTGTGTAGATAGTTGGACTGAATAA
Source organism: Cryptops parisi (assembly GCA_034695005.1). Lineage (NCBI taxonomy): Eukaryota > Metazoa > Arthropoda > Chilopoda > Scolopendromorpha > Cryptopidae > Cryptops > Cryptops parisi. Next base: position 3,992 of record JAQIWH010007397.1, read on the forward strand.
TCTTGTTAATCCGGTATTCCATAATTCTAGAGTTTCGTGAAGTTTATGAAAGTGAACGAAAATTTTTGTTTCTAACAAAATTCAAGTTGATGTACTGTATACATTTTCTTTGGTATGTCATTCAACGGACAATTCCATGAAAATGTCAACCGAAAATGTCTTTTTTTTCTCATTGTAAAAAAATACGATGTTATATATGACATTTATATAGGGTTTTAAAAAAATTCAAAATGATGTAAAAAATCATAGAATTTTTGCTGTTTATGGAATCATCATCGATAGTGAATCAGTACACCAGGATTGTGGAATAGAAGAGAACGTGTATTGAATTTATAAGTCAGTTATGTTGCAAACTATTCCACGAGGAATGCTTCACAAAAAAAAATATTAAATTCTCATATCCAACTGTTTGTTTTTTGCATTTTGTGTTGTCGAAACATTTTCTCCAGTCATACAGGGTGTTCCTAAAAGGTTTATAAATGATGGGCCTGGTGTAAAAGGGTGTTAAGTAACATTTTTACACTTTCGGCGTTTAATGTTACCTGTCACCTTACCTGTCAACTTACCTGTCACCAGCGTACCTTTGGTACAGTAAATAACAAATCTTGCATTGATCTTTTACAGACATTGTAGTTTTATCTCACAAATGAATACAGCCCAAATTTGACTAATATCACTATAATTCAGACTGACATAGCCAAAGCATTTGATACCTTAAAAAGAACCTCCGTTATCCAAGCGTGTATAAATTAGGCGTCTCACCCATTCTCATTAAAATCCTGAACCATTATTTTTCAAATAGAACTTTTCATATACTGGACTTCCCTGAGACAGTAACAACTTCTGGTAATGGCGTCGTTCAAGGATGCCCTAATGCATCATTGTTTTATTTCTTAGTCGCAAATGATATCCATAATTTACACTTAACTGAAAAGTTATATACATATGTAGACGATAATATCCTAGTGTACTCTTACCCGAAATTTGAAAACCACATTACCAATGTTTCGATGATAATGACCTCACAACCATACAAAAATGGGGTGTTACCCACGGCCTTCATCTAAACCCATTAAAGACGAAACGTCTTACGATAAAAAATCCTCACCCAACTGAATCGGACCCTATTAACATTCTGGGAGTTTGGCTCAATCCAAACTTAAATGTTTCCTTTCATCTCGAAAAAATAATCAATTCTATAAATCAAAACTAGAAATACGTACTAATTACCCTCTACATATGTTATTAGATTATATTAACTTTAGCCCTCTTACCAGAGACCTCTATAAATATATACTTTCTACACCACTTAACCTTTCAAAGTATAGTAACCACCGGTACCCTTTTTCGTGTTTTAAGGCATGAAATGTTATTCCCCTTTATATTAAAACGATAGCATTAAGATGCACTGATTTGAGATGTATCAGAACATGTTTACATTTAAAAAAAAATTTGCACAAATATGTTTTACATTGTGCTTGAAAAAAAAACAACTTATGTTTTGCTGTAATAGTTTATCTCAATGGGGGTGGAAAATTGTTAATAAATAATAAATAAAGATGTGAACTTATATTGCTGTCTATTGGTGTCTACAGGTCACACTTCTCGCAGTATTATATTTGCACTTATTGTTGTTTTGCTCAAAATTATGAGTTGGAAAGGTAGAATTGTACCTGACACATTCGAAAATGCTTCTAGCTCATTTTTGACAAAAAAAACGTTACTTAACACCTTTTTACATCAGACCCTTCAAGCATAGTCAACTTTTTAACCACAGATGCTATTCATCAAAAACTAAGCTTAAAAGTCTGTATTATAAACATGGGTCCGGAATGAGTTAGCGGTGTGAAATCACTTAATTTTGTAGGTAATTTGTCTCATACTCGCTGTATGTATGCGAATGATTATGAATTTCCGGACTGTTTTGATGGGTGACATCTGTGGTTATAAACTTGAAGAGATTTTTCAGAAACATCCTGTAGATTTTCAAGTATAAAATGTCCGAGTCTGACAAGTCTGTAAACCATAGTGCGAAATAGCTTATACGTACGTATGACTTAATTTATTTTTATTTTGAAAAGGATGAAGTTGGGGAGTTCATTTCGTTATTTCAATTTTTGTTCTCCTATCGAATTTTTCGTGTTCTTAGGGGGGGGGGACAACAATAAACTACACCTACCTAGAGGTAGTAGGCATAGAGCGTGAAAAATTTCGTTTTCATTCCGCACCAGTTAACTTTTAAACCCATACATCGCTTTTCAGGAACTTCAACCAAGCCCCACGTTGATTGGTTTATCTCCGATGACTTCAAATAACTCGAGGGGGTCTAAAAGATCGAAAGTGCACAGATTGTAGGAGATTCTTGTAAGAAAACTCCCCTCTCTTTTCTATATAGTAGTAGTAGTAGTAGTGTGTGTGAACGTCTCTTTCTCGTGGTGGTCAGGGTCTTGACTTTATATTTTCGAACATTCTTGGAAAGCTCACTTTTTCTTGTAGAAGAGGATTTTTTTCTTCTTCTTCGTGGCTGTGCCAGCTTATCTACTTTATGTTGGATTTTTGTTTTTTGGAAAGGGTTTTTTTGAAAATAAAAGAAACCGTCAACTATGAAAAGCTGAATTTTTATACCAACTAAAAAGACAGCAGCAGCAGCAGCGAACTCATGAATTACTTCTTCTTTTCATCTAGTTTTCTCGGTTTCTTCATATTTGTGGGGGAAGTTAATAAAAACCACTTTTTTTCTGGGTTTTTTTTATAACAGTCCTTGAACAGCTTAAATTCAAGCTGTTATATATATAATTCTGGGTATACTGTACGTGTATACGTATGTATATATACAAGGTGAATCATTTAACATTACACATCTACATGTTATGAAAACAAAAATGTGCCAGACAAACATTGTTTGTCTTTCCAATGATGCTATTTTCATTGACGTTGAAATCGCATTATTACATCCGAAACTATGAGTCGTAGCTACCAAATCATATTTAGGAAGTTGTAGCCAAATGGTCCATTTAGTCAGAATATCCAGTGCCTTTAATGTATTTACAACAATCCAACCAAAATAAAAATAGAAACACTAGCTAGAGCTTCTAAAAGCTTCGAGTATACCATCATTGTCGTGTAGTGTAGTGAATACACTACAGTTCATTGCACGGCTTCTATGTTGGATGCCGTGTAATGCAGTGTAGTTCAGTACTAATTACTCCGATCGAAATTAAAATAAAAGCAACAGTACCTCTAAAGCTTCGAGTATACCACCATTGTCGTGCAGTGTAGTGTATACATTGCACTGCATTACACGACATCAATGCTATATAGAAATTTTAGGTGCTTAATTGTTTCTATTGTTTTTTTTATTTCAGTTGGATTGTTGTAAATAAAATAAAATCAGAATTTTATACAGTAGAATGCTTGGCTTGTTTGTTGACAAAGTGTGAAATTAGCATTGAAATAGTTACGTTATGTAAGATTTTGGGTTTAGTTTAAATTTAGACTTAAAAGTTTGATTAGAGGAAAAAAATGCTGTAAAATTACCTGATCAAATTATCGTTGATATAGTTCAACCTATAATATATATATTTTTATATATTATCAAACTAGCAATTACTTAAGTGTTCGTTTAAACCAACAATTTATTGTTTATCTAATTAGATAAACAATAAATTATTTCATACCACAAAATGATATTTCATCTTGAACAAGATGTTATTTCATGCATTGCCAAAATAGGCTAGGCATTCTAGACATACTAGAATGCCATTCTGTATTTGGTTACGTGATATACACCCCATGAATCATTTCTAAATAATCAATTAGTGGCGTGGTTCAGTTTTTCATCATTCCATCATATGTGGATCGGGACGTGAATGAAAAATAATCAAAACGGAGCTCAACTTGAAAGTCACTTAAAAATAGCTCATTAAAAGCGAATTAACCGAAAGTTTGCATTGGCACATCTTTGCTTACATATTCAGTTTTAAATATATTTTTGTGTGTTTATTTTTTAATTCAATTTGCTGAAATCTCAAACTATTTAAATGTCAAAGAGCTGCGATTACTGCATTGTATATCGAACAAAAATAAAACTTCTTACTTTGCAAGATAGTGAATATAAAAATATTTTTGAAACGTAAAATTTAACAAACTGCTCACAGAAATTAGGGGATCTTAACACTTGAATATCCCTTGAAAATATTCCGTAATTTTTTGTGAGCATTGTATATAATTAATCTAATACTATAATTTGACAAATTTAAAAATAATAATTTAATATTAATTTTAAATAAATACATAAAAATACTTTTTATATACTATATACTCTTTATATACTGTCATATACAGGCATACTGTATATACATACATAATGCATAAAAACCTATTTTTCTATATGTTTGAATTTATGCAAATTAAAATCTATGCCATCTTTGAGTAATTTGATATTCAATTTATGCGTGTTTTGAATAATTTTATTTTTTTTTCAGATTTATGCACGTATCGATTTATGCGAATTTAAGTTTATGCTATCGTTGAGTAATTTGATATTTGTTTTATGCGAGTTTTGAGTGATTTCGTTTTTTATTTCTGCAATTTTCGATTTATTTATTTGTATGTGCGACTTCTTTTTTAAATTGGACTTAATGCGGTTTTTTGTTTATGGGAAGGACTTATGCGGTTCTCGTTATATGCGTTTTTTGGTACATTGGTTTATACAGTATACGGCCTATGGCCTATACAGTATACTATTATATTCTCATAAACTACTTTACATGACACTAAACATCTAAAGTCACAAACGATTCGCAGGAAAGAGTATATAAATACGGGGTGTTATAAAATTATCTTGACAACTTTAACACTAAAGTCCATACGGCTGTAGAGCTAATTTTCGGACATCCTGTGTATCACTTGTACTTTTTGGAAGTGCAAAAAATTTTCACTTTTACGATAATTCACTTCCGACATTTAAATCCGAATGTCGAATTTTTCTGTATATATAATTTTTAAAGTGCGTGGTGTAAGTTATTTATGCCTATGTTGGGACTGAGGCTTTGGCACAAACGAACATGAATAATAACCCTCGAGATAGCTTTTCGTGCGGAAAATGAATTATTCATAAACACGTAAAACCGAGGTCGAAAGGATTTTTTGGAAAAAAATAAATAAAGTTTTCAACTAAAATAAAAATGAAGAAAAATTTGAAACGTCAGTATAATACTGTACGCCGAAAAATCTTTAATCTTGAAACGTTGACTTTCTACACACTATATGATGGATGTAATGTTAAAATAAATTGTTAGTTCGTGAGTTTTATTTCAAGAAAGTCGGACTTCTCTTAATATTATTATAGGGTGGCCAAAAATATTCTTTTCACAACTGGATCGCCTTAAACCATACTGAACTAAGTCTAAAAAAAACTTTTGACAAAACAATGATTTTACGTATGGATTGTTCATTGGGATGAATTTGAATGCTATTCTCAATTGGTGAGTTTAATGACACCCTGTATATGGGTTCAAGTACAGTACTGTATAGCATGAAAAGTAGCCGAGGAGATTTGTTATTACGATAAATAATGGATTAAAGCAATTCTTCTCTTAATGGTATTTTTCTGACTTTTGGACTTCATAGTTGTTCCCCCCCCCCCCGTTTTTTTTATCTCTGTTTTTTTTACCCCAGTTTTTTATCCCAATTTTTCCTAACAGCTGTCACGATAGTCTATCTGACCGATAACCGATCGTCGGCTTTATTGAAGTTTCCGCTGATTTCTGATGAGATTTTCTTCAGCTTTCATCGTTTTCTTGAATCGATTATCTGACATTGAATAAACGCCCATTTTCTAGTTGTTTTTTTTTAAAAAAAAATTGTGTTTTTTTAAACTAATGATGTACATTTGCAATTACAAAGGGTGTCTTTAACGGCCACGTATGTTAATTTTTTTGTTGCTCAATGTATTTTGTGTTTATTTCATATGAGAATCAATGTGTACAAAGTTATATGTTTAAGTGATAAACGATTAGTACGAGAAACTGTCGTTTATTACAGGTAACCCTCGATTTACGAACGTTCGATTTAGAAAGATTCGCTAAGTCAACATTCATATAAATATTTTTACTATTTTTTTTTCTTATTTTATTATACATTTTATATTAACTTCATTTGTGAGTTTGTGAGAGCTGGAAATTGAACGTATACTGCCATCTACAGTCGTTTATGAGGAATATAGTGTATAGTCCAATGTACCAAACAGCACATGAGAACCGCAAATGTCCTTCGAATAAATCAAAGGCATAAGTCAAAAATCGCGTATCTAAATAAATAAATCGAAAATTGTATAGACGCTATACTGTAGATAGATGTTTAGTGCGTGGTTTTAATGTTTAAAATGTCAATGCAAACTAACGAATGTTGAGAAGCAACAAACATGAGTTAAAATTGTATAATAATACTGTAATTAAAATAACTAAAACTGCATAATAATTCAAACTTTCCCGTTATTTTGACGGGCTATATACTAGTATTTAGCGACTGTTGGTTACAATATACGTTCAATACGTTCAATTTCCCAGCTCAATCACTAAGTGAAGCTAAACATACGCTTAAACATAAAATGGTTAAATTTGAGGGGAAAAAATGGCAATATAGTACTGTATAGTCAAATTGAATTTCAAGGTGATGCAAGTGTAATAAAAAGATAATGGGAGAATAATAATTCATGCTGTCATGGTAAATTGAAACAAGAGCACTTTGTTTTTGTTTGGTTTCATACTACAAAATAGAAAAAAAAAAATTTTTTTGGAAGACTTGACATAAGATGAAAGAAAAAAATAAATCGAGTTTTATTTTTTGTTTTTCAACGATGTTTTTTTTTTTCCTCCTTTAAGTTGAGAAAACAATCGATAATTTTAACGTTTATCACATTCGTGATGAAATGGTCGCGGCGTTGCATCATATGCTGCGACTTTTTTTATCGCATAATGACAGGGTATATATATGTATATATATATATCTTTTACTACTTTGTTTTGTGAGTCATTTTTTGCATTATATGCATAAAATTTTTGTGATTTCGCAACGCTCTGAATTGGAGTACTGTACAATAATTTAACGTTGCCTATCTTACTGGGTCAATGTTTAAAAAACAACTGGCTTACATTTAAATGCTTTTCTTTTTATATGAGTTACTGTCATACACAGATATACATGTACTGTTTGTACATACATAATGAAATTCATTTTTGATTTCTGCATGTTTCGATTTATGCGAATTAAAACTTATGCAATCTCTGAGTAATTTCGATGTTCAATTTATGCGTGTTTTGAATAATTCCACTTTTAATTTTTGCACGTGAAATTTTTTATTAATGCGAATATTTTGATATGCGAAATTAAATTCATCAGGTCGTTGAGTAATTCGATATTTAATTATTTAATTCATGTGAGTTTTGAGTGCTGTAATTTTATTTTTGATTTCTGAAATTTTCGACTTAATTATTTATTTATTTATTTATTTATTTATATAGA
>JAQIWH010007398.1:0-11513 GCA_034695005.1 Cryptops parisi
TATACATACACACAAAGTTATATTGTATGGTCGGCTTCATGGAATATAATGTCTTTGTGATCATATAGGGTGGAAGTGTAGTGGCGTGATTGAATTTTTGGGGGTGATATTGAGAGGCGGTTGTTGTATAAGAGTTCTTTGTTTACGTTGTCGTTTTGCGCAGTCGATTGACTTTGTCGGCTGTTGCTTGATTCACGACGTATCGATTGAGGGGGCGCAAAATTAAACGTGAAAATTCATCGTTATCCAATATTAACCAAAACTAATCTTCACCAACGCGTTAATTATCGCTCTCCTCGTTTGCCGAAATGGATGTTGACGCGTCAGATTTATCGCTTGAAACCGAAAACAAAAACAGAACCGAAATAAAAACCGAAACTTTTCATCTATTATTTTTTGGTTTTAAACAACTTTGCTGAAAACGACAATTATTAAAATAATACAAACTAAATAAAATACGAACTAAATAAAGGCTTATAAAAATGACGAGTTTTGTTTTTTAAATGCATTTTTCATCTGTAGACGTTCTTGTTATTAAAGTAGATAAGAATAGGCCAGGTGTACGTATATATGTGTTTGTGTATATGTGTGTAAACAACGTTTTAGCCTCGGTTTGTGCTACTAGATGGAGTTGGTTAGTTGGTTTCAAGTTCCATAATAATAACACTTTCACTATAATAACAACACACTTCCTTATCGGATGACGCAGGTCTACTTCTAGTTATCTAATGTTAAGATAATTGTTGTCACGTGATATTTTATTTTAATGATTAAATAAAAATCTGTACGTTACTGTAAGTTACGTAAACATAAACTCTGTAAGTTACTGTGTATGAACCAAGTATAGTGTGTACAGTATATAAAGTAACTATCACCAAGATTATTTTTATACAGAAGTAATCTTCCTATTACCAATACTTCACTGTTTATAAGTTATACAGTACGTGACTTATAATTATAAACTTCAGACTTAACGTTTTATAAAGATTCAAACTGAATGTGAATTTTTTGATACATTTTTTATCTTATCGTTTTTTTTTATGACTTTTTACTCTGGTAGTATGCTGAACGTTTTCTTTAAAAGCATATTTTTACATTGTAGATGATTGACAGTAAAGGCTTTGGTTACGTTTTGCTTTTCTGTCGATGATATTGCCTGTGTGTTCGCTTTTTTCCCTCTATTTAGATGGATGGCTCCCCGCGCCTATCTTTCCCAGAGGTATTATTTCTCAGCAAAACGGGCAGATTTTTGCATACATGGGCAGAATTTTCTCCTTAAATTAGGGGACATTAGGGCCATAAATTTTATCAGGGAACAATGCTTCAACCAAGTCTCGTTCTCATCATCTTTCGTTAATGAACGAAGGCGCTTTGCCAGCAAAGTCAGTACAGAACGTCGTCGTCGTCGTCGTTGTCGACGTCGACAACGATCACGACCCTACTGGAATTGTTCTTTATATTACGTTTAAGCCTTCGTGTGTATATGTATGTAGAGAAGGAAAATGGTACTAAATCCAAAACCTAAAGAAGCTCGCTCAATAGACTTAACGCGAGATGTTTTTTTGATTAAAGCATTAAAAGTTAGCAAGTGTTGAAAAGTTGGTGCGATTGTTCCTTTCATTAAACTGTAAAAAAATGTCATGTTTCGATTTAAGAATTTGTATTTTATGTTATGTATTACTCGTAAAATATTTTATTATTATGATTTTTTTATTAGAAATAGATCGCATATTTACGGGATTGACGAAGAGTGTTAGAAATTGTGCCCGATTGAATTGTTTTTAATTGACATTTGATTTTTAAGTGGTTAGATAAATAAGCCTTATAAATAAAGAACTTTTAGTTTATGTACAGTGGAATCCGGTTTTTGTAATCAGGCATAATGTTATCGATCGGTTATTCTTATCATGGTTAGTCGGTTCCATAACACTGTTTAGTGTATCTTTATTAATTCTTCAATGTTATCAGCCGGTTATTGTTATCAAAAGACACCAGTCTCAAAATTGTGCCTTTTAAAATCAATTGTAGAAATTTAATAGGTTAATAATTAGAACGCCATTATCTTATATAGAGGGTGCTTCGAAAATATTTGAATATATAAGATATTTTTTTAAGAAACTATATTTATTTATTTATTTATTACCTTACGTCTCAGAGAGACAAGATGTAAATTACTAGAGGTTAACCCGTGCAGAAGCACGGGTGGTAATAGAATCCTAATTAAATAAACAAATGCGTAAAAGTAATATAGATTCATTGGCAACGATGAAATTGATTATTTAATAATAGTTGAATTATAAACTCGACATTTAGGGTGGAGGAACCACCTCTGAAACGTCCGTCTGAAAATGGTACAGTACATATATACTGTTTTCTCTACTCTTTTACGTCCAAACGTCTGTGTCGATCGATGCGAAATCAGTTGCGTGAAGAGTTTGTTTCTATTTTTCTTTTTAGTTTTCTCCACTTTTATAAATATCCTTGCAGTATATTATTTTTTTTTCGGTGTTGTTACCAAAAAGCATACTTGGAGGGGGTATGGGGGACATTGTCACGAGCCAAAGTGTTATCACATGAGTGAAGTGAGTGGTCGTCTTTTGATCTCGAAATCCTCACTCGCTGTTGGCATCACACACATACACCCACACACACACCTGAGGAGTTTTTGCTCGTCATCGTCTCCGTGTCATAGTAAAGGAGAAGAAGAGCTTCACGCTAAGTCGTTTTTGTTCTTTTATATATATATCTATCTATTTATATACCCCTTTTTTTGTGTTCTTGTTTCATCCTTTCGAGACAAGTGGCGTGAGCGATGTATTATAGACTCGTTCCAATCAGCAAAGCGTCTATGGACTGCGCTTTCTTGTCAATTTGTCCGGATGCGCTTCACGAGATGGATCCTATCTTATGACAATACTAGACACACGTCTTTCGATCGTCCATGTTTTTTTCTTCCTTCTTCCGCTTTTTTTAAAGGGGAGACGAAAAAAAAAACAGGGAACAGTTGGAGGAAAGAGGAAAAGAGATATAAGTAGTGTATAGAAGAAGTAGGAGAAATTTATTGGACTGTGTCCGGAAAATGGGTCTTTAGGATTTTTCTTTTGGCGATTGTTGTTTCGGTCTATGGAAAGGAGTGATCTATGATGTGGACTGGATCATGTTTAGGTTTTGATTTTTGTCGTTTGTTATTATTATTATTATTGCTTTATTTTGTTTTTTTATTTGGTATTTTGGATCGATTTTGACATTTTTGTTTTGGTTACATATTGTGTTACAATAGTTGGCAGAGATATAAAGGGTGTTCCTGAAAGAGCTAACCGAATGTTAGATGATACATATCAAAACAAAGCAGGAAGTTTATATAAACTTGGGTCCCGAAAACAGTTCTCTTATCCTAGACTTTTCGAGCTTATCAAACAAAAACCGCGATTTATCCTGTGTTATTTCCAAAAAGAACCATTTTCGGATCCTTGTTTATGTGACGTTTTTGCATTGTTTTGGATGCTGTGGTTAAAATTTGGTCAGACTTTTTAGGACCACGCTGCATAGGTAACCATGTACATGGCAATTTGTTTTTCTTTTAAAACAGAATCCGGATCGAATTTGAACATAAATATAAATATATGAATATTTGTATATTAAACTTTCGGTTTGAGTTAACTAGTGTTGAGCAGTACATAATACTATAGTTTACAGATGAAGATTTACGCCAATAATCAAATTAAGCTTTGTGGCAGATGAAATCACTGCTTCAAGAGTTGGTTAATTTTGTAATGATGACAGTTTATTATTGACGTTGTTCCACGTGGAATTCTTGTCAAAGAATGTCATATACGTATGATTATTGGAATAATAGGAGGTCGCGTAGTCCATTAGTTTGGTTAACTACTGTCTTTTAATGATTGGACGTGCCACGTCATGGGAATTTGGTGGTAATGAATGACAGTTTGACATTTAAAATAATGTTTCTTCAAAATTGTTTTTCTTATATACAGTATTAAACAAAATTGAATGTGATGTTTAGAAGAATTGATTTATACATGTAGTTGTAGTTATGTGTAATTATATATATATATATATATATATATATGTAGCCTATAAATAACAGTAACAGTTGACCTTAAAACTAAGGAACCGAATAATTTATTTTTCAGTTTGTTTTGAAATCATGAAAACAAGCTATTGTTGAAACAATATCATTGTTTTTGTAGGGTGTTCATAACGATAGATCCAAAACATCGTGGCATAATGTTGGATTGTTGCTAAGTTGCTATGATACTTTGATGTAACAATCATCCCACATAACCACTCAATAACAAAAATATTGGACTTTGAATGTCCATATCTCGGAATTGACACGACGTTGACAGTTGAAAGTAGTTGCGTTGTGTAGTGATTTCGTATCGCTAGAGCGTTTCGTTATAGGATTCTATAGACCTGACGGACGGACACACAAACACAAACTTGTCAATTATGTACATAGATTATTTAAAAAATTTTAAATTATTTTAATTTTTTTTTAAATTATTTTATTTCAACTTAGAACGTCGATTCTTAATTATTCACCCTAATTATTCTCTCTTTTGTTTTTGTTTTGTTTGACTGAAAAACAAAACCAAATTTAATCGCTTTAATTGATCTTTGACTATTTGGAATGAGTTCTCAAGCCTAGTGACTGAAAGGAGGAGGGTGGGGTGGAGGTATGTGGAAAAGGTTTGTTGGCGGGTTGAAAAGGGGGTTGGTTCGGTGTCTAACCCCTTTGACACTCGCCATCATGGGGTGTATTGATTGCTTCGTCGCTCGTTGCGCAGCCGCATCGACTCGTGATGTAAACATTAACTTCTTAATTTAGCCGAAGAGGAATTCATTAGCGCCACGTCGACGAAGGCGACAAATCTCGCGACTCGACGAGTGGGTTCGTCGCCCGTCCGCCAGGGGGCGTCTACGACGACGCTGTCGAAAAGGGGGATAGAGTAGGGAAAAGGAGGAAAGGTGGTTCGTATTACAAAGCGCCCGTGTTGTTAGTGCCGCGATCGTAGGCTGAACACGTCGATGACACCGTCGGGAGATTGGAACCGTGGATGAGCCATCATTGCACCTCTCTCTCTCTCGTTTTGTGTCTCCCTTTGCATTTTCGTCATTAACCCCTTACCTTGCCCGTCATCCCATTGGCGTCATCGAAATTGTTGCGTTGGTTGGGTCTCGTCTCCCAGGTATATATATGAACCGAGGGACAAATCTCGACTATCGCTAGTTAGTTCGAGAATAAATATATTGGAAGTGGGATGTATTTATGTCACAGTAAGATAAAAACTTGGCTTTCAACTAGATTTGACTGATTGTTTCTAGACCGATTTTAGACCATTCAATTATAGCATAGATTTATAAGTTAAGTTAAAATTGGCTAAACCCTTGATTATTAGACCCCTTTGGCAGGTCTTCGGTGGCATCCTAATCTTAACACAATCTTCGTGGTTAAAGTCAATCGGGTTTTGACTAGTGAGATCGGATTGTTCCTGAATTCGGGGTGTCACTGTAACATATTCTTAATCCTACTAATATATAAATGCGAAAGTCCGTCTGTACGTTGTGCGTCAATCACGCAAAATCAACTGGTACACTTGACTTTATTTTTGGCATCAAGGTAGTAGATATACCCGTTCAATTTATAGGCTATTTTTTATCCAGACTGAAACTTTCATTGTTCCGGAAAATCAATTGAGTTGTACTGTTTTCATTGAAGAATTCGCGCTGCGCCAGCGGACAGCCTTGCACGTGAGAGTAACCCTGACCTGTTAACTACGATAGTGGTCATAGGGTAAATGACTAAACACAGCGATGTTTCCGAGCGCTATTGCGGGTGTTTTATTTCTTTCCGGGAAAAAAAGCAGTATACAGGGTGATCCTGAAAGGTCTAGTCAAATTTTAACCATAGATAAGCATCAAAACAAAGAAAAGTCTCCATGTAAACATGGGTTTGGAAATGCATACTCGTTTGTAGGCACGGGTTCGGAAATGCATATCCACAGTGATTATGAAACACGTACACTGGCGGATTTATGGGTGGTTCAGGGAGTCCAACCCTTCCTAGAATATGTTTCGCTCATTGACGTGTTTAATATTGTTTGTTTGTGTTCATGGGAAAAAACGTGGCAAAAACAGCTAAATTGTACATTTTTGGGGGTCAACATTCAAAACACTCGTTTGGGGCTTGATTTTCCATGGAAACAACGTAATTTTTTAGACATGTTTGTCATGTTACTTGTTTTCTGTTTGGTAAATGGACCTCTGTGGGCTGTTCAATAAGTAATAATAATAATGAAATTTCAGGTGAATTCCCTGAAAGTCGATTGTAAATTTGCCACTGGACACGTATATGTATATATTATCGTACGATTTACTAAAAAAACTGCGTAAATCGTGTATACTTACTTACTATTGATTGCAAACTTGAAAGCACATGTCTTTCCGAACAAGGTCTTAAAAAAACATCCAAAACGTTGGTGAAAGATGAGAAACGTGGTATAGGATCTCCCGCAGTTGATTTGTTGAGATGATTCCCATCAATAAGTTTTTATTGCGCGTTGTTCCAAGTCAGTTGAGGGTTAGAAACCTTCGAGACCTTATATCGGGGGGGGGGTAGGCTAGGTTCAGTACTCCCCTCCCGTAAACGGTGTAGGCGATGAATCGACCAATAGGAGGCCTATAAACCCAATTGGTTGGGAATTGGATGGAAGATTAGATGTTGTTGAAGGCGAGATACGGCGCAGTTTGTACCCTTGATTCCTCTCGGGTTGGGAGGGTTATATAAAAGAGGGGGGAGTGGGGAGGTGTGTTGTGTAGTAGGGGGAGAGGCTGGTGCGAGGAGGCTATTTGTTTATTACCCATCAGCCATGACGAGAGGGTCCTCGAGTTGCATGTTGCTGTCAGCTCGGGGCGCGGCGTGCTCTGTTGCGGGTTGACATAACCCTTCGGTTCCGGGAGCCCCGTGACGTGCATGGCTTCATCCCGGCTGGCACTTTAATTGGATTCATACATTTTAATGTTTCTCCAATCCTTCAGTAACTATTTTGTAAACATTAATTATCAACTGGCATCTACGCCAGCCACGCTGTCATTCTCCTCATACGGCCAAGATTTCAAGAGTAATTAGTGCTAATTTTCCCTCTCCCTCTTCCCAATTCTCATTCTCTCTCTCTCTCACACACTCTCACTCAACTCGTTCTGTGTGGCACTCGTTTGCATCTTTCCACTCGGCTTCGTTAAGTTGCTACGATTCTCTAGCGGATGATAATGATGACGACCATGATGATGCTGCTACTACTACTACTACTACTACTACTACTACTACTACTACTACTACTACTACTACTACTACTACTAGTGTTGCTGTTTCTATTGCAGCTTTTACCTCTTTCGTTTTATCTTTTACCATTTCGCTCTATAGCTTTTCGTAGTGTAACACCACCGCCGCCTATTCCAAGTTTAGCCAAAGCTCGGAAAGAGATTCTCCCAGGGAATCGCACCGACTGCCAAATATATACTCTCGCAACAACTCACCAAATTGCATTTAAAAGTCTTCGATAATATACACCCGAATGCTGACTTTTCAACATCTAGCATGGGCTTTTATTTGACGTTTGATTGATCAAATACGACAGTGTTATTTCACTAACTATCCAAGAGATGGATTAACAAAGTTTTACACCAGATAAAGATGATATGAAGTATCGGAATACCGTTTAGTATGATCTCCCGTCAGGTGATTTCAAAATGAAACATGGTTTTTTAAAAACTAAACATTATTTCGAAACGTGTTTTCAAAAATAAGCATATTTCGAAACATGTTCTTCAAAAATAAACATGTAGCAAAATGAAACGACTTTAAGAAAACATGGTTAAGAAACTTCTTTAACAAAAAGATGGTTAAGAAACGAAAAATTGGTTTCAATATAATTATTTTTTGGTTATTTTGTTCGTTATTGTACACAATTGTTTTTTTATATCAGTACTATTATCCCCAAGGGACGTAAAATTGAAATAAATAAGCATATTGTAAGCATATTTTTTCATCATAAAAATAATTCTTACGAATCGAAAACAAACAAACAGAACAACAAAATAGCTAAATAAATCAAATTAATATGTTCAAATAAACGTTTATTGAAGTTTGGAATTGTAATATTATTTTTTGGAGTTTGTGAAAAGATATTTTAAGCTGGTTGAAAAGCTCGTAACAACATGACTTACACATCAATTTACACAAAATTACAATTTGTTTAAACACTAAGAAAAGACAATGTATTTTATATAACAGAAATAAAAATATCAAGTTCTTTGGTTGGATAAAAATCATCTAGTTTCATTTTGAAACCTTTCAGACTTCCGATTCATTTTCGTACGATGAACGAAAAATAAAATAAAGGTAATAAAAAAACTGGGCTCGGTTTTATGGATAAAGGGAAGGTATGTTATGAAAGAATGAAGGAAAAAACGAGGGATAGTAGTAGTGGTAGTAGTAGTAGTAGTAGTGGTGGTGGTAGTGCCCTTTAGTCGATTAGGAATCGAGTGACCACCAGTGAAGAGATGATGATGACCATTGGCGCCTCTGTGTGAGCTGAAGTGTCAAGTGGTCGTCCAGTCACAGAGATCAATAAAGACAGTCATTTTTCGTGGGATTGTTTCCAATGTGCTCGGGACCGTCTTGATCAGTTTAACCCCATGGTCCCTTTGGATTTCAATCTCCTTGGAAATCTTCCATACCGACCAAAGACGTCTTTTCGTTTCTGCCTTACGCCAAAGAGTCTTTGGTAGGTATTGTCTCGAGTGTTGATTTTCCCTCCAAATTTTTGTTCTTCGGTAAATGGGTAGTAGTAATTAAAGTATTAACTTTTGGTCACGTTGTTCATAAAAATGTGTCATTTGGTAGAAGAAGAAGAATTGGTGAAGTGTACATTTCTTCTCTTTTTTTTTTTGGGCTTGTGTTGTGTGTAGATTTTTGGAGCTCCCATCGGACGCTTGACTCGGGCCAAAAGATCATTCGCCTTCTTAACACCGAAAACGACCCACGTGTCGTTAGCTCGCTTTCTTACTTCTCCCAGGTGGCGAATCGTAAAACAGAACCGTAGGAAAGTGAGTGAAAGAGTAGGGAGAAAAAAACACACACACACACAACACTCATATATAGAAACAAGTGGTAGAGGTTGAGAGTAGACGTAAAAAAAAGTAATTTAGGGAGAAGGTGTAGTTTTCTTATGTGACGTGTTTCGGCGTAAGTCGTTTTTTCTTTTGTTTTATTTTATTTTTTTTTTTGTCACCATTCTTCTTTTTCTTCTGTTTTTCGTTTTTCTCTTTCCTCCTAAGTGGAACATTTACGTTTGTTACCTGTCGTCAAGATGAGTCCACCAAGATGGAGGATGGGACGACAGGTAATTAGCGATCCCCCTGTGGTGTGGTTGACTGTCAGCACACACTCTTTTCCACAATGGCGACGACCTCCATTAAGCTTACATCTTCTTCGCTAAAGGTTAATTGTACTGCTTGTGACGGTTCGTCACCCGATTAGAATAAAGAAGCGAATTAATATTTGAAAACGGGGGTAACGTTGATGATGCCCAACTTAGAAGCTATGGATATTTTTTGTGGAGAGCCACAAAGTTCGCTTTTTTAAAAGGAACTTGATGAATACTTTAAAAAAAAAACACAAAATAGATGGGAAGAGAGAAGTTTTATATCGGGAGTGGTTTTAAAATTCAGTCTCGTAATTTTTACCACCTTAATTGGATATGCGTTTTTACTCACCCATTTGACTTGATTAACGGGGTAGAAGACTTGAAGATTAGACAACGTTACTTTATGTTATTTTTTTGCTATACACTCTTAAATTTTCAGTTATTTTGGTGGGAAATGTATATAAAAAAAATGAAAAGGGGGGAACAAAATACTGATTAAATTTAAACCGGATTTCATTCAACGAACCTCTAACTTCTCCTACAGCAAGCAAAATTCGGTTTATTTTTGAACATGCGATATTTTAATTTTGTTATGTTAATTAATGTTTATGGATTATTATTTTGTGAATTTTTATTGTATTATTAGAAATAAAACCCCGTGGTTGGTATGGTAACCACGGGGTGTCTAGATTATTTACAGCTTATGTTTATGCAGTTTATTGTTGTAAATCGAATTAAATTTATCTTTCGTTATGCATTTCATTGTTGTATTATTATTATTATTATTATTATTATTATTATTATTATTATTATTATTACTACCGTTACTAACATGTAAAATAAGTGAATAACGCTGACGCAACTTAATAAACTTAGATGTTTATTAATACTAATAATGTTATAGATACATTTGGGTAAATATTTATAGTAATAATAATGATACTAGCTAATGAAACTATTTAATTACATTAACTGAAAGATGTGCTTTACGAATGTAAACCATGTCTGAACGAATAATCGAGATTTTCGCAGACGTTTCATTATTACACGATAAACCGAAAAAAAAATTATTGTTTATATCGATGTTTCATTTGTTGTACACGTTTTTATTTCAAAAACAAATTGGAAATAATGGTGTTAAGTGTTTCGCGTAATGGGAATAGTGTTGTTAGCGTTTCACGTATATCGAGTTGAATCTCCGTTTAACGCGGAACTGGTACTTTTTTTGTCGGCTTTTCGTGATCGTTTGTATCATGATGAATAGGGTTTATGATGTAATGGGAGCATTATTTATTCCCTCTTGTTTTTCCATTTTGTGTTAAAGGCAGTTTCGTCGTGTTGTCTGGGACTGTTTGCATCGCGCGCATTCTAATCACGTCGCGTCTCTCTCTCTCGCGTAGTAGTGGTAGTGAGTATAATTAATACATCAGCCCCGAAAAATTTGTACGCGATTACGCTCGTTGACAAACATGGTGATTAAGAGACAACGAGGAAGCTAGGGAAGGAAATTGCGTAACGAGCTTTTCCTACTACCACTACGCTACATACGTCTGCTTTCACTACTGCTGTTACTATTACTACTACCACCACTACTACTACTACTACTGCTAGGGGTAGATGTAGTAGGAAGAAACGATGACAGTACGGGTAGTAGAGTAACTATTGAATTCTTCCTTTTGTTTATCTTTTTTGGCACTATGTCGTCTTCTCTTTTTTATTGTTTTCACTTTATCGTTATACAGTACATGGGGTGGTCCTTATAATGGGGGGGGGAGTTCTATATTGAGTGGGGACACCAGCCTATCTTGTTCCAATATTAAAATTTTGATGAATTTCAGACGAAATTTGGAGGTCGCTACCAATGTTTGAAAAATTGGTTTGAAACATAGGTAACATTAACACGCGATTTTTCAGATCTTGGTAGCGACCCCAAAATATTGTTCAAAATTAATCAAATTTTAACAAAGTCACTTTTTTCCATAATGAAAGAATTTCAGAACGTGTCTCATTTTTTCAAAACTTTAAAATAAGGACCATCTTACAGTACATGTATATACGTTT
>JAQIWH010007399.1:0-11512 GCA_034695005.1 Cryptops parisi
CCTTGACTACGTCCAGCAACCTAAAGTTTACCCTAGTTGGGTAAACTTGCTAATGGATAAGGGAAAAATAACAAAAGCCTGGAAACATATATCAGAATTGTATTTGATCAAACTTGTGTTAATGTGCACCATAAAATATAAGGAGCCTTCAAATGAAAAAGTGTTAAGAGCCATAAAAAAATTATTTTAACAATCTACATAATTTTGTAGACACATATTCCATTGTGATATTAGGTAATACCGATTTTGAAGAATTCTGGTTCCTGAGATTGGAACCATTGTGTGACACCACATTAGACATTGTCGTCTAAGGCAAAGAGGCGACCCCATCAGAGCTTTCTTAAGTGAACCAAAGATGTGGAAATTTTAGGACGATAGGTCTGAACTATACGGAATGTGCTTAAAACCATCCCAATGAAATGTGACCAAAAGAGCAGTTTTTGCATGTACAACATAAAGGCGGGCGTTATCGGCTGCCAGAATCGAAGTGAAACAGTATGCAATGGAAACCTGCAAACTCACCTCCACTCAACAAAGTCTAAGCTCAAACACCTACTGAAAAAATCATGTCTTTTATCTTCGATTAGAGAGAACCTTTGCTTATTGCGATTGCCATATCTTTGGTCTGCTTAAAAAAGCTCTGAAAGATAGCAGATTTGCCTTGTATGACGATCTCAAATGTGGTGTCACACAATGGTTCCGATCACAGAACCCAGAATTCTTCATAAACAATATCAGTTACATAATATCACAATGGAATGTGTGTCTACAAAATTATGTAAAGTATGTGTAATTTTATGTTGAAATAAATTTTTTACGACTTGCGGCACCATTTCATTTGCACCTTGTATAATGGTTTGCTTTAGCTAATATTGTTTTGGTAGGTGTGTGGGAAGAGATGCACATTTTTATCCACTTTTAGAAGCCTGTTATTCCCAGAGTTGTATATGCTAAGAAATGTTAGGGTGAATACAATATGGATTCCCTCATTCTATCAGTTCATTAACTTCAACATTGAGAAATAGTCTAAAACTTTCTAGGATTACTTTGCCCATAAGGTTCACTGGAAAACATCAATGATTTTGATTCAGCTTACATAATTTCCTGTTAGACATGGTGACATTTCTTCTTTTCACAGTGGAACAATTTTGAAAACTAAATTAACTGCATTAACGCATTTTTTAAACCATGATGATGATGACTGGAAAACAAAAGTTATGAATATTAGAGTAGGGGAACGTGCTCTTTACCAGCATCATGATCATCTTAATTAGTGGTTACATATGCTTGCATTGTTGCCATGTAAAACTCTGCACTCAGAATAAGCAGCTTTGATTTATTTTTAGTTCTATTTAATACAAATGGCAAAACAATTGGAAATAATATATACAACATTATGTGCCAAGTAACTATATTTTACCAGAGCATATTTAAGAGAACATACAAAAAAAGCATAATTACTAATTTCATTCTTAACTTCGAAGCATTGGAACGGTTAACTTGAAAGTTTCGATTTTTAGTATCCAAATAGTTAACACAATAGTTTGAATGTCTAATTCGATCCCAGGCTGGGGCAAGGATTTTTTCCATCCTTGCTTTGTATTTAAAAATAAAAAAGTTTGAATGTTCACAGTTCTAATGCTTTCTATTTAGATGGAAAAACAAAAGTGTACAATCCTGTGATAATGGTGGTATGATCAACATCAAAGTAAAACTGATTTTTATAAACAAGGGGACAAAAAAGGAAGGTTCACAGTAAATCAAAGT
The DNA here is from genome assembly GCA_034695005.1 of Cryptops parisi. Lineage (NCBI taxonomy): Eukaryota > Metazoa > Arthropoda > Chilopoda > Scolopendromorpha > Cryptopidae > Cryptops > Cryptops parisi. The sequence goes on from JAQIWH010007399.1 coordinate 1,768, forward strand.
GATAAAGGTATCCACAGTGAATCAAACTGATAAAGGTATCCACAGTAAATCAAACTGATAAATCGTATATCATGCCAATCACAAAGGCCCATCAATTACGAGCAGTTGTAAAATATTACAAGATGCTCAAATTTTTTAAATCATCACATTGACGAGTTGTGGGCCCTGTATGTGCAAAACACTCCCTGTGAAAAGGAAGCATAACTTTGAAAAAATGATGCACAAATTTTATTGGTTACCTGTTATCATGCACACTTGTAACCACTTAACTGGAAAACATGGTAATAAAAGGTTTGCATAGTACAGTACAGGTTATGTATGTTATCCAACACTATTACCCCTAACCTTTTTATCATTCTCGGAAAAACATTATTGAGAAAGTTCCCACACAGACCAAAACGTTTTACTGTACTATGTAAACATCATGTAGCGCTATAATGATTTTTTGTGAAGAAACGCACTCAAAATTAAGAGACCATTTACTTTGTTTATTCAAAAAGAATTTTTTAGGTAAATTTTTTGTTTGTTTTTCAGTTAATGTGTACGTAGTTTCATGTACATTGTCGTTAGAAAACATGTCTAGATCATACCATATATAGCTTTTCGGGTACTGTATTTAGTACCATCATCAAGTTTGTTCGTTTTTTTTGCATGCATATTTTTCAATTACATTAGCTACATTTCGATGTCATTGTTTCGATACATATAACAAACATCACAAGGAACTAGAAAATGGAGTAAAGTTCTAGCTAAAAGTGTGGTTCAATTTGTGTTTTTATGAAATATTTACATTTTGCTATATGTAAATATCCATTTTTTTATAATAGAATTTCAGATATCCAAAACATTCGTTTGTTTATACATCAATGACAAATGAAAATTCAACATTTGATTCACATTTTCTTTTCAAAGTTGGGGTTTAACCCGCGACCTAATTTTTATGACTAGTTTTAGTTAAAAATTATGTTAAGTAGAGATTTTTCAAATGAGATGAAATCAGTTTTAGGGAAGACATTTGTTGAATCTGGAACTGTACATTAATGGCATTTTATGACTGTCAGTTGTATTGAATATTGAAATTGCATTTCAAATTAGGGTTTGTAATTGATAAAAACTCCAATGGATGAACTTCTATGGTTGATTTACGTTAATTTTAATGTGCCTGAAAACATGGATCTGTAAACTTATCAAAAAGGTATGTTTATGTTCTTGGATATCTGAAGTTGTATTAGTCAATTACGTAACTATGAATTGGCAGTAATTTGTGTCAAGGTGCGCTTGCGTGACATTCACGGCTTAACTACAATGTGATTCAAGTAATGCATAAAACAGTATGTCCAGACTCGGAAAAAATAAATCACCGAAGCATGAAAACAACGGAAGAAAAAGAATGGGATTTTAGGCTAATCGCTCAAAAGTTCAGCTTTTGTTGTTTTCTTTCGTCAAATAGGATTCACCAAACAACCATATTATTATTATACATAGTACAACAAATCATAGCAAAACAGAGGAAATCCATGAGATAAAATGAAACTACGATCGGGGATGTTTTACAGAACAATTCTTGTGAAAAAACGGAATCGTTTCGTTTTTATCAAAAAAACAAAAATTATGATGAAGGGAAGAAAATTACAAAATCTATTACATTACCTTCAAATTTCTATCGGGGATTATACATTGTCAAAACTTTTAAGATGACTCGTCTTCAATTGCCCTGACCAAATTGGGGGCAAAAAAAACAGTATACGTACCATTTAAATGCAATGGTAAGTTTGCGCTAACCTCGGGAGCTTTGTAACAAGGCTTTGGCATTTTGGAAGAAATTGGCTAAATGGAAAACGCTGAGTAACGTTGGAAGTAAAAACAAAAATAAAGGAACCATGCCGTAATGATTTTCATTTTTCCCCGTTAAAATATGTTCACAAGTTGGCGGTAGTCGTACAGCCTTTTCTTAAGTTAACATCCATTATACGTGTTGACATCTCTCCGTTAATACATATTTCATTGATCAATAAACTGTACCCTCGTCGATCACTTAGGTCAATTATAAACAATGCTTATCATTATTTGTTTTCGCAGATTACAACCTGAAGACGAGAGGGAATGCTTTTCACCTCCTTCACAGTAAACACATAAAAAAATCACACAATGTATAAAAAACAAAACAAAAACAAAAAACCGTTTGAAGTTCCATTTCAAGAGTGAACTTCTTTTGCCTTTCTCCAACAGCAAAAACTAGGTGAATTGAGGAAAGTTTGTATTTTTCAACACCAACGCTGAGGACAAGAATGACGATAATAAAAAAATGTCAACATCTCAATCGACCAATAAATCATTGCTTCGTAAATTGAAGTTGTAGATCCTTGTGTTGATTGATTATTCCCGTTCAGTAGGCTCCCGATGCCTCCTTGTATTCGGAACTTTCGATGGTGAAGAAATCCTCCAGCTTCCATTGCAGCGTCTCGAATGTTGGCCGCTTCATGGGATCTTTATTCCAACATTCAAGCATGATCTCGTACAACTCGGATGGACAGTTGGGTGGAGTTGGCATCCGATAGCCGTGCTCTACATGGTGCAGTACTTCTGCATTGGTCATGCCTACAAACAGAGTAAGATAATAAACATGAGTAATATAATAACATATCCACTGTATACCAACTAATAGTGAACCATAACAAGATTCACTTGTTCTAGTAAAATTACCTAACCAAGTTAGTAAACAAAAGTTGTTCTTCATCACTCAGTTAAAGTGTCCCTTTTTTATACTCTTTATGTTTGTTTCACTTGTGAGTTTTAGGTACATACAAAAACAAGACTCGATGGATTTTGATGAATGAGGTGTCCATGGATCTGTCTTAGTCTCATGAGTGTCACAGCCACAGGTGTTGCCATGGGGGAGCAAGGGGGGGGGGCTCTTTCCCACCCCTAGATTTTGGCAAGGTCAAATAACAAAATTATGAAAATCATAAAATTAAACAAGTGTAATTGATACTAGGAGTCACATATCGATAAATGAAAATTTATTGTATATTTATCGTTTCTTTTTATCGATAATTATCGATAAATCAGTAGGTAATGTAATTAAATTATAATTTAATTACACTTAACAGTAAAGAGAAACTTTAAGTTCATTTGCAAATTAAATTTAAAACAGTAAAGAGAAAAGATTTTATTTAAGTGACCAGTTAAATTCCCTTTGAGTTCGTTCGTAACATTCGTTAGTTCGATCTTTGTTGTTGTCTGACCATGCATGTACGTATAGTTATGCAATTCTCAAATCAGTTAGGCAATGACATTTTTTGACCAATTTGGCATATTTCATTATGATCTTCATGAATGCTTATACCTATATACATTATCCTTGTTAATGTAATTTATTAATACCTCATGTTTCTTGAATTTTACTTTCGAAATAAGGCTAATAAACCAATTCTAAGTATCATTGTCATAAAGTAAAAAAATAATTAATGTTTCTTTTTATTATTCTCTTAAGTTTTTGAAATGTTACTTTCTAAATGAGGATGAAATTGATACCCTGTGTTTAAAATGTATAAAAATAAAACAAAAACTCAAAACAAAGGTATGGCAGTCATAATATCAAAAGGATCTCATTAAAATTTGTTTTTATAAGACATCAAATTTAACTAGAAATTTATCGATAAACCAAATTTCATCATCATCATTTTCAGGCCCACGCAGAGTATGCCTAAAAAGCATTTTCAATATAGGCCTACTTATTTTATGGTAATCTATCAACTAATACAAACATGTAGCTACCTCCATTTCTAAAAATACTAGTTACATTGAGTATTTTTTGACTGCTAAATTACTGAAATGTAACAAAATCTACGATATATGCATACCCTAGGGGTATAAATTTGAATATTTAAAACACAAACAAATAATTGCTTCATCTAGTCCGGAGGTTTCACATTTGTTTCATTTGGCAGTGATTCTAATCAAACATTTAAGCAAAACTTAAGCAGCCTTTTTTTAAGCGCTGGAGAAAGCATACGAGATCTCTAAACATTTGGGAACTCCATTATTTTTTCATATCAAGTTATACAAATGTGATGCTTGGTGGAATGGAAGCGCAAAAACGTTTATGTGGGAATTTTGTAGTGTGTATCATAACCACAGTGGCGCTGCAGTCAGTCATTTTCCAAAATGGAGTCATTGTCCAGATTGGACAATTTCCCATGCGTAAAGATGGCTCTGCACTGTTTCACTTTGATGCAATATTGTAACTAAATAGTATTTCCATTTTCAAATTAAAACTTATGATTCATGTTGTCTGTTACGTAATTAGCTACATTTATTCTTAGGTTCCAAATTCACACATGAAGTGTGAAGTTGAACACATACAAAACAATCTAGCATTGTTAATCATCCATATTCATCAACTTAGAGACTGATTTCACTTCTGCCAAAATATCTTACAAACCATGATATTATATCATGAATAACTTTTCGATAACAGAACCATAATAACAAAGATTTAAGTTTTCACATACCAGGGTAGGGTATACGTCCATAGGTAACCAGCTCGGTTAGCAAGATGCCAAATGACCACACATCTGATTTGATGGAAAATTTACTGTAATTGGCAGCCTCTGGTGCCGTCCATTTGATAGGGAAACGTGCACCAACACGAGCTTCGTATTCGTCCTCCTGAAATTTCAATTCTAGTTTAATACCCCCTTAAACATTACACACGCATAAACAAAATAACACGAGGATAACCATCTAAAGAAATTGCTATCATACTTAATTTTTGTACCAAGAGCTTAAAGATGATTGAAAGATTTCCAAAATGAGCCAGTGGGGGAGATTATAATAGTACTGTATTTTCGTGAATATAAGATGCTCTCTAGTTGGGTTTTATATCTGTGAGCATCTTATATAGATTAAAATAAACAATTAAGCACAATAAAAAATCAGTATCATTAGATCACCAGTAAAATAACAAAAATTATATGAATGAGAGTATTATTTGGGTCTTCAGTAGCCTCCAGTGTCTTTATCACAAACACATTATAATTGGAGCCAATCACAGCTCAAGTCCCATTAGGCATCTGCAGTAGGCTGTTTCTTAGGTGCGTCTCATGTGTGCATCTATAATCAGGTACATCCTATATGATTCGTTTTTTACTCAAATCTCTTATTAATGTCTTATATTTGAGTGCGTTGTAATATTCACAAAAATACGATAATCTAATGACAGCGCAAATCAAATGTTGGGTTAATCTCACTAACTGATTATCCGAACATCAATAAAAGATTCGTGCATTATAGTTACTCCAATGAGCATCAAGGAAAATTAGATTTGATCAAAATTGAACAATCGATGAAGCAAAAACTTAATTATTGAAGTTAGGACTCCTGATTATTCACATAAAACAGCAGATCTTTGGGGTGAAACTTGCTAACCATTAGCAAGCTGACCATTGCTAACATAGCTGACCATTTTAGCCGTTCTTGTGCTACAGGTCTACAATGCAGAGTGAAAAAATAGGGGTCCTAAAATATAGGGGTATCAAGGGGTCCTAAACACTCTCACTAGTCAATGTAAACACCACACATGTGTGGTGTTTATTTAAACACACTTAAATCCTAACTATTGAAGTCGACAATATCAACGCAGAAAATGTATTAGCTAATTAATGGTCAAATGGGTGGAGTTAGTTGTTTGCTGGTTATGGGAAGGTCTCATCTTCACTTTATTATAAATATTGAATTTAATTTTAACAGAACAAGATGAACAATTATTCACAAGTAGCTCCCCCCCCCCTCTTTCCAAATTGAGGAAAAAAACAACCATGATTGGCCAACATTTTTGTAAATTTATATTTGCATATACACTGCAAGTGTTTTAATCTTACAAAATTATCCTTGTTAAGGTCTTCTGACACAGGCAATTTTTGGAAATGCAATTAGTGGACAACTGCAACGTCAGCTTCTTGCCAACCAGTTTTCATTGCTCGAGCAAGAAGCTGACATCACAATTGTCCACAAATTGCTCCATTTGCCACCACAAAATTGCACGAGTCAGGAGGTCTTTAGACAAAACTGTGACACAGTAGAAACCCATTAACACAACTGTTAAAACTTACATAAGCTCAACTTCAATAATTCAAATCGACATAAGAACGTTTTCGACAGTTCTCTCAAATACATCAGGAAATTTATTTTGACGATCTCTTAACTTTTGTGTTAACAGTTCCTCTGTGATTATAACTAGGATTACTACATGGATGCATTGTCCCTATAGAAACATGACGCTACATCAACACAATTCTAATACAACAACTTATAAATGCATAGTAGTAGTACTACTAGTTATAATTTCAACACAAAATATAATATGTCTACCTCGACCTTAATCAGTCTTGCCAGTCCGAAGTCAGCGATCTTGACAATGTTGTTATCTCCCACCAACACATTCCGCGCTGCCAAGTCACGGTGAATATAGTTTTGCGATTCAAGATATGCCATGCCGGCTGCAATCTGAGCAGCCATATCAATCAGCTGCGGAAGCTTTAATGTCCGTCCCTTACCCTGCAAAATAAATTCATACATAAGCTTATATGTATATAAATGTTTTTAATGATACAAAGAATCATTATATAGCGACAAGGTAAAACAAATTCTGACTTATAACAAAAGCTTGTGCTCGTGTCTAGACCAACACTTTGAATTAACTGATAGCTCATAACAGTTCTGATAGTACATTGTTGATATACGTAGCGATTCATTTGACAATCTTCTAAAAAAAAAGAAGAAATTCTGACCTGTAGATATTCAAGTAAGCTGCCATTTTTCATGAGTTCAGTGATAATGTAAATTGGTTCTTCTAACGTGCATACTGCATAGAGCTGAATTAATTTTTGATGACGTAATTTTTTCATGATTTGTGCTTCGGCCAGGAAATCTTTTGGATCCATCGTTCCTGAAAAGGGAGTTCAGCAATAATTTAGCAAACAGAAATTTTGCTTGTAATTGTTCACGATTCCATTGACATACCTGTTTTAAGAGTTTTTATCGCCACTGGGGTTGTATTGTTCCACAGGCCTTCCCAGACCTCGCCAAACTGACCGTGCCCTAGTTTACGAACGAATTTGAGAGAACTGCGATCGATCTCCCATTGGTCCCTCGTATTATGGGACAGGCCAGCTGTCACAGGTTTTTCAATTTGAATGCAAGGTTTGCGAAGGTTGACGCAGAGGCCATCTGGGTCTTTGCTGTAGTGTTCTACCAACTCCGGCAGCGAACGGAATGTTGTTCGTCTGGCTATGAAGAAGCCACCCTCATCCAACTGGCGGATGCGATAATGCTTAACCGTATCACCATCGCGAACTGAAAAAACAAAGAAAAACCATGCAGCAAACAATGAGATGGTTTGTTTAAAAACAATCAATTGACAGAAGATGTTGATGGTAAGTGTTTTACCTGAGAGGGAGTAATCGTTGCGTCTGCTCTCGCTGTCTCGAATCAAGAAAGCACCATGCTCATTTTCGGGAAGTAGCAATTTCTTTTCTGCTTCGATTCGTTTGATCTTTCCAAAATACCATCTACAAAAGGCAACAAAGCATTTTATTTAGTTTGTATAAAAATCACGCAAATGTTTAATTTGGAGACAAAAATGCAATATAAACTTATTGTAAACATAGCTATATATTTGAAACGATTTTTTTGTAAAAGGATTTAAGTCACACTTTCGGCCATTATTTGTTCACTTTTCTGAATCTACGTAAGTGAGGCTACAGATTTGTGTAAAATCATTTATTAGCCAGCTACATAGAAACACAAATTATCACACAATAGAACCTACTATAATGAAATGACCAGTATCAGCATACCGGCAAATTCATGAGCCGATCGCAATAATGTGCAGTTCTTTACTGTACTTTTGTTAAGAATATTTATTATATGTTACCAACAAAACTCAAACTTGTTAGTCAACCAGATCAACCTTATCCAGGAAGGTTATGTTAGCTAATGCGCAGAGACGAAGTGGAGAAGTGCCCCTCCTTGAAAAACGAATTGGCCCTAATACTGTATATAGTAACATTTGTGTTAAATAGTGTTGTTTTAAACAGCACATAATGTTTTGCTCAGTTAATTCTAAATTTGACTATCCAGAACTGGGTTTTAACTGAATTGGAGTTTTGATGGTAACACATACAATCTACAGTCTTCTTTCTTTCTGCTTACTTTGTCAAAAATAAAGACCAATTTTGTTCTCCACCATTCAGATAATTTGAATAGTTTGAGGTAAGCACATTTTCTTTTTGAAATTCCTAGTTAGCCAGGAGACTTTTTAAACAATAAACTTCACAAATGTGGAATGTGAGCTGTCCCAGAAATGCAAAAGCAACATAAAAATACATGCACATGTAACATTTAACGCGCCTTTGATACTCTACTGCCTTTCTATTTATGTTAGTTACTTTGAAAATGCAATCTGGCATTGAATTCACTAACGTCTGCATGCAATTTATGCAATGGCTTCGTATTTTGCGATACACGATACTGGTTGTTTTAGTTTATTCACGTTAGAAAATTGCTTTCAACATTCATATACCACTTATGCGAGTATTCCCCATACAGTACATTTTCCATGAGATTCCAGTCCACTGAATAAGCTGACCAATCCATTATGGGTACTTTATTGTCCAAAAACCAAGAATACTGTGTGAATGGGGGCATTATACTGCCCAACAACAAGTGAATTACTGTGATGTTCTCCGAAAATGGTACAAAATTTTGATCTACTGATGTCTGGTAGTCCATGGTATTTATTCGTTCCTTTATAAAGGCAACTGAAGTCTTGTCAATGAACTCGGAACTGAGACTCGTAACTGAACGCTGCCTCACCATCAAGGAATTGCTCACTACCTTGTTGTCGTTTGAAGAACAAAACTCATTTATGCTCTCCAAATGAGTAGATTTACGAATTCTAGTCATTCTAGTAGAACTTCCACTTATTGGGTCCATCTAAATTAAAATTATTCTTGTTGGTTCATTAAGTTTTCATCAGGTGTTGGTCCATGACATTCTGTATCTCTCTCATTCCAGACGATGTTTAGAATGCATTGATGTAATTTGGAATTTTATTTTTTATTTTTATAAACTAGAGATGTTGGGCATTGACAACAATTCTCCCATTGGTAGATTTCAACACGTAGATGTTTGCTTTGCTGTTCTAATTGCCGATAGGAAGTGTCACTCGTGACACTTTGTATAACAATCTTGCCTTTTATTGATACTGGAAGAATGGATGGATGTCCTGGTGGTTTATTTTATTTGTTGTTGGATCCAACATGGACTCCAAGCTTCAAAAACTTTTCCACAACAGTCCGAATCTCTTGATTGAATTTTCATTCCTCGTGCAGAGTACCTCTCCGATTTTGGAAAGATAATCTGACGTTGTTCAGCAGTTCAGACTTTTTCCACGTAAAATAATCAGTATAGGAGTGAAATATACTTTAATGGTCAGGTATCATAATATAGTATCAAGTCGCTGTTTTGCACACTACTATCAAACAATAGTAGGCCTACATGTCTTTATATTTCTGGGACAGCTCAAGTTCCACATTAGTAGAGTTTATTGTAAAAAAAAAAGTGTCTTTTTACAAACTAGGATCGTAACTATTACAATAGTGGATAACAGGATGTAAATGAAAGAAAAACCAAGTTTTATGCAAGTGTGTTTATTGGTTGTACTGTAAACACTACTTCACCA
>JAQIWH010007400.1:0-11512 GCA_034695005.1 Cryptops parisi
GACCAGTAGAGAAATTCCCTGACTTTTTCAAGGTCTACCCTAAATTCCCTGACTTTCCAGGTTTTTCCAGGTCGTGGAAACCCTGAAAATGAAGTCTCCAAATCATTTTCTACCAATGGTACATGTTTGTGTTGAAATTCGACGTGATTGTTAATACACCCGAGCAAACTATGACATGATTTTTCATCCTTGTTGAAGGCATAAATGAAGCAAAATTTCCTCCTCCGAGGCACAGCATTGTCGTGGCAAGGAACATATCCCCAAAACAGTAGATGAATCAAGCCAACAAACGTTTCCTTCGTGACAAATACAGTTAGGTCAGGAGACCTAACGTTTTGGAGACAAACTGCAGAAGCAGTAAGCACAATAGGGGTAGTGATACGTCGGCTCAAACAGCACCTTTGATGCTTTGATAAAAGAAGCGCACGTTGATCGAGGCATCAGTTCATCCACAGTCGGACATGAAAACAAATTTTGCTGAACAAGAAAATTCTAGAGCACGAGTGACTTTCGGCAATATCAACTCGGAGGCACGCAACTCGAAAAGATACTCTTCCATGACAAAAATAGGCACAGGTGTTGAAAGTTTTGCTTACCTCTCGTCTTTTTCTTTTTTAGACATTCTTTTGTCATCGGCAAGCTTTTTCATGACCTCTCTCGCAACGGCTTCTTCTCTCTTGACAGCAACCCTTTTGACATACAAACGTTTTTTGGTGGCATTGAAAATGCTCCAGCCGAGAAATTTTCGGTGTAAAAAAAACCGACCTGTGTTTGAGTATGAACTTAACATTTCTGTATGCAAAAGCAACCAGCCAAGTGCTTACAAGCGTGATGACTGCAAACAGGATCGATGACTGGTACAGATCCATTTGATGTATTCTCCAAAACAGCCCTAGAAAATATAATAAACCAGATTTCAGTGAGGATAGTTCACTACTGTACTGTACCTGTAACAACAGCGTTGCGCCAATGGAACTAACTAAGCGATTAATCGTTGCTTCTGCTTGTTTTTTTGCAAAGAATAAAAACGTTATTTTCTGCTACTGGGTCCATTCCACGGTCACTTACATTACATTCACAAAATTTTGAACACTTCAAATTGTCATTTCACAGTAACTTACTAGTTTTACCCCCAATTTACAATGTCCCTTAGAGACTAACGGAAGTCGTTATTTAACTTCCTCAACGAGGTTGGATAGATTTATTCATTGTGAATTATGAATAAAAAATATAATACAACAGTCACTTACGTTAGTACATAAAACTTTACATGGAATGACTCGACTGAGCAAGTTAATGCCGAGTTTTTAAAATTAAATGAAAGCTTGAAAATTAATAATTTTTTTCCAGGTTGATGATACATGATGAAGATCCGGTAAATTGAAGCGGGGATGAATTGAAGTGGAGTTGAATCAAAGGCGAAGAATTTTCCTAGACCCAGCCTGTAGCATCAGGGCGACACCCTACATCGAAAAGGCGCTCTTCACATATCAATGAATGGCTGGAAACCAGTATGTGCCTCCAAATTTGATAGATGGAATTATCACGCAAGAGTAAATTGTGTTGTACCAAATTACAAGTCTACAACACACGGAAAGTGGTTAAAAACGATCTCTTAAGATTGGAGCTATTTCAGCCTCGTTAAACCGCCATGACCAGACCAACAACTGTACAAGTTGTTGATCGTGAAACCGTCACCCCCAAGTTAAATAAAAGGTTGTAAAAAAAACACACTTTATACTGTGTCCTGGTGTTGGGAACCTGAAACATTATTATTATTATTATTATTATTATTATTCCTAGAGTTACTCACACTTCACATGTACCGATCTACTTGTATCTATCTCGAATTTCATTAAACTATGGAGTTTCTTTAACCGTTATTGTTACCATATCGTCATCTAATTTGCTGTTAAGTGTCACTTGCAACGTGGATGAGGAGAGGGAGGGGGGGCCGGGGTCGGACCGATGCTGAGTGAGTGAGTGAGGGGCCTACTGCAATCGCTTGGTACTGTACACAATCTTGTACAGAGGCATGGTTAGACCGACGGAGTGATTTATAGTTTTAAAGAAAGAAACCCAACCAACGCACACTTATTGCAACTTACAGATGGGCACGGCGGATACGATGAAGGCATTGCCGTAGAATAGCGCGGACGACTTGGTCGACACGTTGCGACTGAAATCCTGCAACAACAACTCTTCTTCCTTCGTCAACGTCTTTTTTCCTCCTCCTGCCATCGTCGTAGTCGTGGCTTACGTCTATTATCGTTCACAAATCCTTCCTTCGTCGCAAGTTTCCTGACCAAGCTAAGCTGGGATACAATCTACCGACCTACGGACGACAACGTGGCAAGTAAAAAAGGTCTGTCTGTGAATGTGATGTGATGATGGGGTGACCACGAGCTAAGCAGCGCCGCCACCACGTAAAATGGAGTACTACCCCTAAGTGACGTCACAAAGATGAATTTTTTTAAAGTTACAAACAGTACAAGTCCCTACCCTCAAAAGTTAAATTAAATTCTTAAAGTAAGAACTACGGTAGTTGACAAGGAGCAAAGAGCGTTTTCTCTAACAATAATCTTTAACGGTACGATCGTTAGAACCGTGAGTGAAGTAAGCGGGCGTTTCCACCCACTCAACTATCCGAGACAATTGACGACGCATCCGAGCAGACGACTAATCCCCCTCGTTCATTGCAACTTTGGTGTTTAGGCGGGTTATTGGTTAAACTGTTCTAATTAATTGATATGTAAAAGAAAAAAATGGAGTTGTTGTAATCTGGTCATTTTTTATCCTGTTTGTTTGGCCCCACAGGGCTACAAAACAAATAGAAAATAAATACCAGGCAAGGCAGGCATATGAAGCAGTGAAACTTTCCAAACAACGTTTCTGCTGATAATCTTGTTTCAGTTGAAAAAATCTTTCTGTCGTCTACCTACCTACCTTGTCGGTTGCATCGTGCTGCCGTTCACGCACCTTCGGCTCTTGAGCGTTTTTACTTGGAGTTCAACGAGGGCCCTCAGACTTTACTTTATTGAAATTAGGAAATACAGAAAATGATGAGGATGATAAAGAAGGGTGCAGGAGGAAACGGGAGTACTACCCCGAGGAAACGAAACCTGACCCCCAAACCAAATTCACATGGCTGGCACGAGTTTTTACCCGAAAATGAATGATTTACCTAACCTACTCCTCGTTCTATGGACGAAAGCAGACACGATTTAAAGCGTCCTTTACGGTTTCAAAAATGATCATCTTCATCAGATACATCGAGAAACATAAACAGTTGATTAATTGCCGTTGGTTGTTTTGTTTTCTCATATTGAACCCTTTAGCCCGTACAAAATGAAAAGAAAGAAATAAATAAATAAATACTATTATCGTTTTTATTGAATTTCGGGGAGGCGACAACGCGACATTGATTATTAACAAAGGAATGCTGGCTAGTCGAAATCCGCGGCCAGCGCGGTCGATGACCGTCCTCGTCGTCATCCTCCCTCGAAAGAGTAACAATTATAATAATGGAGGATGATGACGATCAGTGGATGGTGCTGTTAACGCCGCTCGACGAGGTCGTTGGTGGAAAGAAGGCGGCGCTTGATGCATAGTAAGTGGTGAGGAGTTTGCTCAAGTTGCTGAGCGAGTAAGGGCATTTGCTGTAATGATGGTCGCAATCGTCACCGTTCTTTCCCCGGTCGGATGCCTCTTTGAGCCTGTACGACGCCAGCAACGTCTGGCCGTAGTTGGAGCTAGACGAAGAAAACAACAAGGGTCACGGTCACTCACTCACTCACAGTCCGCCCGCCACTCACTCCGCTCGGACTCACCTGATGGCGTAGTGAAGCGCGCTCTCGAGGGTGGACGGGTGACCGCCTCGGCGCGCCTTGTCAAACGAATTCTTGGCGACGTGACACGCTGCCCTTTCCAGACAGACGCGTACGTCGATGTTGTTGCGGGACAACACGCTGTCGAGCGCCTTCATCACACCCCACACCGACGACGACGGGTCTTGGTCGTCTGCAGCGAGAACGAGTGATCGTTAACGACGAAAACCGACCGACCGACAGGAGCCGTCCATCTCCGAAGACTCACCTGCTCGCAGTTGCTTCGCGGCAAAACCGATGGGTGGAGGCTGGCTGCCCGCCAAACCGCTGAGGAAGCCGATGACAGACGGTAGCAGTACGAACACGCCGATGAGGAACAGTCCCACCATGGCCAGATTGTTGAGGTTGAGCGTGAGCACGCTGCTAAGCGACGGGTTGCCCGTCAACGCGTTCTGCAACACCATCAGTCGATTACTTACTAGAGTCGAACCTCGTTAAATCGCATTCCCGCTTTTCGCCACAGATTTTCCTCCCATACTTCAATTTCCAGCCATAGAACGAACACCACCCCGCTGTCCGCCAACCGCCATGCATAAAAGTACTCTTTGTATGGAAATTCATTCGTTTAAACCGCCAAAATGAGGAAAGGTCAAACGGGAAAGCCAGAAAAATTCAAAAACAAAAATCCTATGGCAAATGAGCAATCTACAGTAGACGAACATCTTCGAGTCGGGATGCCATAGTAGAAGACAATTCGCGGATAATCAGAAATGGGGGAAGGGATTTGAACTCCCTACGAAAAGAAAGAAAAAAGTTACGAAGGACCACAGTTTCGTAGGGATTTCAAATTTCCCCCCCCCCCCCATTTTCATTATCCCGTCAAAAATGACGGCAAGTTTGTTTTTTTTTTTTTGGTTTTTATTACGCAATTCGTTGTTTTAACTCATATTGCTTTGCAACATTGCATTGTTTTAGCTCGTATTGCTGGGCACTGTGGCGCTTCCATAGCTGGTGAGAAGGCACGCTCTAGTCTTTTATTCTTAGAAATACTGTATATCTTCTTTATAAAATACAGCTTCACGAAATGTATGCGTTGCAGCGACATCTCAGCGAGAAATATGAGCATAAAATTTTAGCTTTAAGCCGCCACCCTCGCTCACCTCCACACTTTTGTCCAAAACCAAGAGTGGCGGTTTAACGAGGTTCGACTGTATCACGCGCTTCTTCGACTCACCGTAAAGCCGGGGAACAGAAACCGCCCTTGCCGATGGGCGATTCCCGCTGCTGCCGTAGGAGACTCGGAAGAAATCGACGACGACGAAACGGAGGCAGCGGCGGCTGCTGATGCAGCGTCGTCGTTCACCGATTCCACTTTGTGCGTCGGGTGTAGCAGCACTGCGCCACCACCGCTAGGCCCCGCTGCCATGGGGTCCGTAGTGGGCGACGCCATCACTGAACTCACGACGACCAAAAGAAGCGCCCCAGCGATGGCCACTCGGGCGCCGGGCGACTGCGCTAGAATCTCCAACACCATTCCGGCTGACAGCGTCTGTGACGAAAAGAGACGGGGAGAGAAAAGTCCATTAATCCTTTTTCTGCAGAAATTGGACTTTGTTAAAAAGTGACATCACATCACAGCACAACACAAATAAAATAAAATAAAATATAAACAAATAATGCGAAACGATAGTTTTATTGTTAGTCTACGTGGGTAACATCGTACGTCACATTAGCAGACCACCGAAACAATAGGTTGGATATATGCGTCCCGCTATTATAGCAGATACCGTGCCTTCATTTGTGGTGAGCTGTTTTACTCAAGATGTAGTACAAAATTGCACCTAACATGTAGCGACAAAATAAATAACTATACTGCTTGGGGATAGTATTGGTTTAATTTAAAAACAAGTTATCAGCAAAAACCTGGTTTTTAGGCACAACGTTTTATTATCAGTGGGTTAATGTTAGATTCCGTGTCATTATTTCGTGGGTTTTGATCAAGCAGACTATGAGAAAAACGTCCTTGTTAAACGCATTAAGTGCTTATTCAGATCGATTCACTACAATTATAGTGTTGGTTGGCTCAATTCATGTTCACGTTTCTCTCTATGTTTCAATGCTGCTCACCCCATCTGGCATTTGCCCTCCCCATCAACTCGATGTAGAATAACATGCTAGCAGAAAAATTTGGCCTTTCACATGCATATTCTGTGATAATTACGCGACATCGAGCCTTCAAAATTTAATCAACTCAAGTGTTCGGCGGACTATGTTTGTGTGTCAAATTTCACCTTTCTGGGATACCGGGAAGTGAATGAAAATTGACCGCAAAGCGCTTGATGCGCACAAACAAAGCTACAACGCTCAGTCCAAGTTAAATAAAATGTTGGAATAATAAACGTTGTAAAGACATTGTGCCAGCTATGCTCCTACTGGGGGCAAAAAGAATTTTTGAAAATTAGTGGGACCTATATATCGCGCAAGCAGTCATCATCAGGCGAGAATGGTTCTCCACCGATGAAAACAACACCAACAAAAAATCAACCCCGTGTCCGTCATGACATGACGCGACCCCCTCGATGCATCTGGACAAAACAGCACTCGCTAATCTTTTCCATCCCCCGCTCTGTTCGGTCTATCGTCGCCCGCCACCTCTCCTCCGAGAGCGAGGCGGGCAATCGAATGTGACGCGATTCGACCAGCCGAAAAGGTGGGGTGGGGACCCCTTCACGACTTGTTCGCCTCGTGGTCCCCCACAAACGCGCGCACCTTCTCACCTGAGATCAAAGAGACGAGGACCGTCAAAAGAAAATGCAAACGGCGGGTGCCTTCTAATCACTTCCGCAAAAGCTAACGACCTCCGCCGCCGTCGGGTCAGGGATGGAGCAGATAGAAGACGGTGACAACAAGAGCAGCAACAGGGCGAGTGGTGTGTGCAGCGACGGCGACGGTTGAGGCTTCTTTTATCGCCTCGGATGCTCTTGGCCTCGGGCTGCTCTTCGGATCGACGCGTGCGAGCCAACGTCACCCGTGGTGACCGCCTTTCCGCTCGTTGATTGCTGCTGCTAGTGTTCTCGTCCAAATAAGTTGTATCTTTTCCATCACCTTTACTACCTCCCCCGCCTCAGGATCAAGGATCAGTCCTCACTCCTCACCCATCTCCGGAGCGGAGCGGAGCGGTGTGGCGTCCGAGTAAAGAGGCGAAACGAGTGCGCCTACTCGACTACATACACCCAACAAACAAATTGTCTGGTTTCGGTTTTTTGGTTTCACGTATGTTTCTCTGGGTTATCGTGAAAAGTAAGCTGACGAAACGGCTTGCTCGTATGTCTTTCGTCTTCGACGAAGTTTGTTTAGTGTTCCAATAAACTTGGTCTTGTTGATTCGTCGTGGTTATCCCTGTCCTCCGTATGTATTTGCCAAGTTGGGTTATTAGGCTATATATAATAAATAACACACTTTCATCGCCGTGGAATATTCACTCGTGCTCTGAAAGCTGACCGTACGTAGTTAATCAGATGAGACTAATTTTATTTATTCTCTATTCCAAAACAATAGTTGAACTAAATAAAAACTAAAATACAAGGCGGAATACAATTGAATAACAAAAAATAAAGAGCTGAGTGAATCAACTATGTCGAGGAGAACATATCTGAAGACAAGTTTTTTTAAAATGAGCTCTCAGCTATCGAGCTTTCAACAAGACAGCGCTTGAGCAGCCTGCTGGAATGTAACAGGCCCCAGTAGACTATAAAGTGAGGTTGCACAGGGATCGGGATAATTTCTCCAATACAAACAGCTGCTGATCGTTGTAGCTCGTTCACTTCACTTCACTATAAACAAAATCAATTTATGGAGAGGGACCAAATGGCCCTGCTCCTCCCTAAATCAGGACTTCGAGTACATCCGCATTTATCGAACGGTTGAGAAAACCCTTAGTATATAGGTACCGGTATATACAACTTACAGGTATACAAACAAAACGATTACAAAAACCAAATACTGTATTAAAACAACACGCACACGTTTCATTCTTTCGTTTCGTGCATTTTATTTAATTTTTCACGACCCGCACGCAGTTTGAGAAGCCCTGGAAAGCAGATGTGTCTTTTCGGAGTTGTTTTGACGTGCTCCGGAGCGGATGTGTACAGTACAGGAGGAGGAGGAGGACACTTTTGATTCTAAACATGACGATTTGACCAGTCCACGAGCTTTATATATTGTACCGATGTTCCTTCGCTTTGTTTGGCCACGAATGAGAAGGTGGTTCTTGAACAAATATGCCTCTCATTCATTGAGTCATCGAGAACGAGCGAACTGAACTAATAGGAGTCGTGGACTGCTTATCTGTAACCATTGTATGTACTGTTCTACCATATAAACTAGTGAGTTAAACTAGTAATTCAATAATCTTACTACTGTACTACGTGGTTTCAAGTTTTCTTCCCGCCTTCAAAAAAAGAGCTGTTTGTGTTTTATTTTCATTTTTTTGTACCTCGACGACATATTATAGGTACCTAAATATGAATGTGGGCACCGAAAACGAAGTGATGAGTAAGGCAACCACGAAAGAGGTCATGGTGAAGGTTGGTAGGCAAGTAAAGCACAATTCGTAGGATGCTCCTCTTGATGCTTCCGCCTCCGCCTCCTGTTGCAGCTGCAGCTGAAGCTGATGGCTGCTCGCGTTCCCTTGACCTTCATTATTGTCTCCGTGGTAGGTGACCCGGGAGGGAATCCGGGTTAAGAAACTAGCACGACCAACTGCTTCCGGAAAAACGACGCGCCCTTATTGCGCAACAAGATTGAACCAAACCAACTTGATAAATACAGTAAAAATATGGCGAGGGCGAGAGGAAAAAACTAGCTGACAGTGACACACACCCACCCCTTCGCTAACGCTCCCGTCAAAGACGACAAAACATGAACCGACGACAGGCGGGAGAGAAATGAATTTTCACTTGACACGACAGTTGGAATGGAAGCTGGCTGGCTGGCAAGACCATCTCGATCTAGGTCTGACATGACAGGCAACGCCGGCCACAATGATTGGTGTTTTGGTAGTCTTACAGAAGAGAAAAGGTTTCTCGTCATCATTAACACAATGACTTCAATTCTTGGTTCGACAGATGAAATTGAGTTTTGTTCTGAGACACGTTCAATGAGTTTGGTGTATTTTGCTGTAAGAATTAACACCCGACCCACTCAAACCAGAGTGATGAATCGACTGAGCAAGTCAAATGGCTATATGCTCAGAAAACGGACTCATGAACAAGAGACTGGACTGGTGACACAATCAGCAAGATTTCAAAAACGTTAAAAATTCTTATAAATAAATCGGGTTTTGCTTTATTGCCAGCAGAATATCACCATTTTTCGAAATTGAATACCCAATTTTTCACTCCAAATTCTACTCAATATCATATTAACAAATATCCGAATGGAATAATTTACCTCTATATTTGCGCAAACTAGCACAACCAGTTTTTAATTAATAATAGTCTTGCTGTATCTGAATTAAGCACATTCCTGGCAGGCATCTGATTTCGATTTTAATGTATTAATGTAATTATTGGATTCGCAGGGATTGTTAAATTTTACAAGAGTAGTCAATCGTTTTCTTGTACGTATGTATGTTTGTTTTTATTACTACTATTGACGACGTGGACAATTTAAAATAATTGATCATCACCAATCATTATTTTGATCAACAAAGGTACAGTAGTTCTGCTTGCTCCATTTTTTATTCCACTCTAAGTTATCTATCATCCATTAGGAATGCAATAAAGGTTTATTATTAATCGTTTGGGGGCCTCAAGTCAAGCCGCCGAATGGAAGCATTCATTCTCCCACTGGCTTCGTGACTTAACTCCCTTTTATCGCAGTTATAACAAGCGCATTGGTAGTAGAAGGGAAGGATAGGTCAAAACGTAAACGGAGGATTAGATGTGCAGTATCAATGATTTATCCGTTCTCTACCCCGATAGCGATACTTTGTTGTTGTTGTTGTTGTTTTTCAAGAAAAATCAAACACTGTATTTAAATTCAACTTTTATATACTTACTTCGTTCTTTCGTCACAATTGGGACCGAGCACTGACGCAAGTCGAAGCGTTGATTTTAATGCATTTAGAGCTGTGAATAACTAACTGCATAACACTTGCGAATACGTGCAAAAATAAACATATGGAATGGAATTGAATTAAATGAACTACTATTGGCCGCACTGTCGCCATCGCCAAGGTCTTATTGTTAGTGCGAGCCCTAATTTTTACGAAAATGCTGGTTTGGTTGTTGATTTCGCGATTTCTGAGTGTGTGCACTTGGGACGCACGTAGCCATTTCCTTTGTATTTTTTTCGCGAGGCTGCAATTTTCGCAATTTAGGGAACCTCGCGAACAAAATGGCCTGAACACAAAAATGTGAATTACAATCATATTCTTCAATTGGTTAATTAAAACTAAAACATCTAAATGGCGGTGTTCGGTGGTGACACTATGGAGCGACAAAACAACGAACTTTGGAAAATCGATAGGCTACACTGTTATAAATTTATAAGTGACGAAAGAGCGAAACGACGAGGTAGTGGTGAACAGATAGCAATGAATCTGGACGGTAGGTATTGAGATGATGAAAGAAACTAACATTTTACTGCTGCATGATAGTGGATGTATTCCACGAAATGTCCAATCGATCATGATTCAATGAACAAAACAGGAAAAACTAACTGTTGCAATTAGGCATCTTGAAGCTCACGTCACGTCACACCAGACAAAACAGGAGGCCGCACAACTTCAAGTAGCCTACTACTACTACTACTACTACTACTGTGAAATCAGCTTTACAATTCTGCTTTCGCACGGCCATTGTGATCAAACTATGGAAGGAGACATAAACCGTTCCGTTTCTGCAGTTCCCCCTGTGCGCGCGCATGGAGGGCAGACTTTTTCTCAAAAATGGGACCTTTGATAACTTCAGTCCCCTTCTTCATGGCTCAGCAGGAGCCAGCTCTCCCTTTTTTAGATAAGGATCTGTAAGATTGTGACCAAGCACAGCTTCTTTTTGCCAGTCTAGTCTAAGGACATCTACATCAAATTGTTCAAAGATGAATATAAAACATACCTGTAACGAATGTTGCGAAGCAAAATGAGTTAAAACGCTATAAAACACTAAACTAAACTTTCCCGTCATTTTGACGGGCTGTATACTAGTCTATTCTATACAGGGCCGTATACACGGGGGGAGGGGGATTACCCCCCTTTTGAAAAACATCGATGTATATATCGATATTCGTGTATGTGAACAGGGAATTTCTGGATAAAAATTAGTGTTTTTAAATCCATACAGTGGGACTTAGCTTTAGGAGTTGGTATTGGTACAATTTACTGGCTAATCCCCTCATTGGAAAACAATCGATATTTTATCAATATATCTGTATGGGAATCTGGGATGATGATTGAAAAAAAAAATCAGTGTAAGAAAAACCTGAATTGACTTGAGAAACAAATTTTTTCAGATATATATGATGTATAGGGTGACCCATAAGAAGTCATAAAGACGTTTCAGATTCTACAGGTAAACATCTTACTCATACTCAGAGTATTATTTTTATAATCAGTGATTATTCTCACGCAACGAGCATACCAACTCTTGAAAAGTGGACCCAAATTCTGAAGTTACCGATAATAT
>JAQIWH010007401.1:0-11511 GCA_034695005.1 Cryptops parisi
GCTTTGCAAATACACTTAGAAGCAACTGGTAAAAGCATTTTCAGTGCAATTTCATAAAGCTCTGGGAATTGTGTTTTCAATCTTATCCAGAAAGAAACAAGTGAAGTTGCTTTAAAAATACTTTTAATTTTTCATTATCATTAGCAGCCAAGTCGCGGACCGGCTCTCGCCGGCCCACGGACCGGCATTTGAGTAGCACTGAGTTAGACTACTGCCTAGACCAGTGGTTTTCAACCTTTTTTTCACACTTGGATTCATGCAAAATTCTCACGGCACATCTGATGTATGCATGGGGGGGGGGAGGTGACATATACATTAGGTTTCAGATAAGGTACTGTTTTGGCAACTCAAACCAGTGACAACACTTGGTATGTTTGTTTCTCTATTTGTGAAACTTGATTTTTAGCCATATTATTTGTGATATGTACTATACAGAATACAATTTAATGACAATGAATGGATAACTGATGACACACTTGGAGGATACTCACAGCACACTGGTTGAAAACCACTGTCCTAGATATTCTTCATGCTACCAAGCTACCAAAAAATTGACCATGTCCATTCGGAAGTGCACTGGAGTCATTTTGTTATGAAACTCGGATAGGTTCACTATTTAGTTATGGTTTTATACATACTTTTAAATTGTATGTGATCAAAATGTTGACCTCGCATGGTGGATACCCTGTAACAGAAAACTAATGAAAACTGCATTAGGCCTAGATATGTCATAACTTGTAGTACTGTACAGACTTTCTGAACTTTTAAGAGGTTAATTTACTTTTAATTGGGTCAATCAAATGGAGGGCTTTGGGCAGCATAATGGTAAGCCAAATTTTTTTCAAAAATGACATTTTTACATCAAACTGTTCCTCTGTATTGTTTCTAGCTTGTCATTTTACCACTTTCTGTATTTTCCAGAAAAATGGCAGCATAAGGGAGAGGGCATATTACTTTTTCACCTTTGAATGGAGGGCATAGTAATTACCAAATTAAACTTTTAAATTTTTTAACCATTCGTTGTATGACTGTACTGCATGTGCATCATCAATTTCACATGTCTAGAAACGTTGACTGTTGACATACATGTAACTGTAACATAGATTTTTAGCCATCAAACCAAATTATTTTGATGTCACCTCTAAGGATTTCAAGAAAGCTGGAAATATCTTTGCTGATTTTAACCTATTGGGCATAAAAGCCCATATATTTCTCCATATTTTGGCAGAGTTTTGTGTCATTTGTTCGAAACATATGATCAAAACTTTTTCCTACAATGGATGAGTGGTGTACTTTTGAACAAATAGTCTGTGTGTGGCAACATTAGATCAATGTTTAAATGTGTTCCAGCATTATTATTTTTTTTTATTTTGGTGTTCTTTAAGTGGATATCAAATAGGATAGACAGAAACACTTGTATATTCATTACCATAGATGGATACGATCATATGATAATAAAATATTGAAATTATAGGCTTTGTTCAAATGTACCCCCAGCTTTGAACAATGATCACTGTACTTCTATTTGACCATATGTGGACTCTGGAAAAATTATAACACTTAAATGCAAGTAGACAGTGCTAATGAACTATCAAACATTTTAAAAACTCATAAAATTTAAAAGAAAAAAAAAGCTACCCCTGAAAATTTGTTGTTCAAAAGTGCCCCCCTCTCCCCTGAAATAGAGAATCACCTTGTTGCTCAGCATGGGACTCTGGAGTTTCTCACCAGAAAAACGGCTCTCCTGAACTCTCAAAAATTTGGCTTACCATTATGCTGCCCGAAGCCCTTCAAATGTTTTAATATTAGAGTAATCTTGGGTATCGTGTTTACCCGATAGCATTGTATTACCATCAATGGTTGAAAAATATTATCTTTGGGATAAAGAATGCCATCTAGTAACGTAAGAGATAACCTAACACTGGTGGGTAATTCAAATATGCTGTTGGTAATTGCTCTTTTTATTCAACCTAATAGAGATGTCTGAAAAAAAAATCTGCTGATCAAAACATAAAATTTACAAACCTGTGGATAATGATGGGTGACTGTATTATTTAAAATTGTACTTTTGAAACAATTCTTCATTGTCCTTTCTTACATGGAGCGATAACTTGATTGCTCCATTTTCTAGAATTTACCTGAACATTTTATTTAATTTATCTTGTTTGTAAATTTATTCATTATCTTTATAAGAACAAACGAGTTGTATTTCAATGAAATTAACATTTGTGTGAAATAATGTATAGTGACATCCTCATAAGTAAGACAACCCAAAAGCAGAATTCGTCTACACACCCCAGGTTGCTATCTGGAATGGTCTAAAATTCTTTGTTCTGTTGGAAAAGTATTTTTATTTCACTTTCAGAAAAGCAGATTTCGCAGAATGAACTTCAATTGGCATAAAAAGCAGAAAGGCTGATTTATACCGTAAAATTAACAGAAAAGTATTAGTAGAGATTGTTGATTCCTCAAAGTTTTGAAATTTTGTTTCCCAGTTAGTTGGGTTTGTTTGCAGAAGTATCCAGCAACTTGTGATATGAAGGTGCCACTTTACACACTTTTACTTTATGCCTACACAATTCATTTTAGAGAGAGACCCCTAAAAAAATCAACTAGAATTCAATATGATGGTCGTTTTTCAAAATGACCGCTTTCAGTTTCAAAGTGGCATACAAAATCTAGTGTGGTATCATTTTGTGTTGGTCAAAAAGTTCAATGCAACTAAAAAAATTATTTGTTTTAAAAATGGATGGTTTTTGCATAATGTGAACAATGATGTTAGACATTTAAAAAATGTAACATTATTGTTCTTTAAAAAAAAAAATTAACTGGTTTAACGGAATTTCATGTTTGACTTTCATATGACATGGAAAGGTTAAGGCAGACGTATGGTGAGATGGCTAAAATATTGTGAATTCTACACACGTGTGTATATTTGTTTACGAAATAATGTGTAAAAAAATTTAAAAGCTGAAAAAGGAGAATTTTCTGCTTTTAACAGCAAAATTTGGATTGCCTTACTTATAAGCATAGAACAGGGCTGCACAACTCATTAATTGAGATGTACCAAGGAAAGTACATGTGGGCCACATAGTCGATTATTGTTAACCAGTATCGATTATTTTAAAAAATCGACTTTACAATATTTTTCCAATTGTTCATTTTTTAAATTAACATTTTGTAATATTTTTTCACTATAGTCGTTCTGGGCCACATGAAGCCTCAGACTTGTGCAGTCTTCACTTAGTAGCATATACATATACTTAGTAGCATATCACTTGTTTTTCTTTAACGTGTATTCATGTGGTGTTCATAAGCATCATTTTTATCATGATAAAGATAGCACATGTGACATATATTGTGAACGTTTCAGGTTTTTAACATTTGATTTTATTTTTTGCATGTTTTACTTCTGGGTGACACAGAAGTAAAAAAACTGAACAAACATGTGCAGCTTTTGAAGAAACGGCACGAAAGTTAGGCCAGCAGATTGCGGATAAGGATTTGAAACGGTACATTTTTCTCACTTACTAACATTTTATTTTTCTTTTTAAGTTAAAAAGTAAACATAGGTTCAAAAACAATAATTATGGACCGAATGTGTGACTTACACGGAGCAAGAGGTAGCAGAAATATATTTTGCATACATTAGGTGGGCAGCAAACGAGCACAAATTTGCTCAACATTTGCTCAACTATTTTTGCTGAATTACTTTTTGGTCATTCAAATATCTAACATGCTAGATATTTCTGCTCGGCCCTAACAAGTTTGGAGGAGATTCCCAAAAAAATTAAATGGAAAAATGAATTTTTTGCATAGACGTCCTCGTAGCATTAGCAGATTAAGAATATTGAAACGATTAATTACCAATTGAGAATTCAATACAATTTAATTAACATTACCTAAATATGTGAATTCTTCTAAAACTTCTTAGATTTATTTTATTAGCACACTAAAGTAGTTTGGTAAAGAAATTTCGGTGAAACATTCAGGGAGGGAGCAATCATACCTATTGACAGACTTTTCTTAAAACGTTGTATGGCATTAAAAAAAACATGAATGCTATTGATGGGGCCCTGGGTTCTGTGGCCCTCATCTTCAAGATGGCCCTGGACTATCCTAGTACAAGCTTATTTTGTGTAGTCTTGCATTTTTATATACAAAGTAAGCTTTCTGTTTCTTGCTCCTCTTCTTCATAACTCTTGGCTTGCTTGTTTCAACCAGTTTATGAACTTATTATACTCTAATAAATGAATACTATCATAAAACCATGATAGTGCTCTATTTTTTGAAGACTCGTATGTTCTAACATCGTGGCATGATAGTAAACATTTTATCGCTTATTTCAATTGGTCAATACATGTTTCTAACACGAAGTAGCTGGAACAAGGTGATAATTTATTTTCCTTGCTTTTATTCTTTAATAAATTGCACAAAACTCTTCAATCCACTTTGATACCCTACCAAGTACATTTGGATTATATAAACAATTTGATATCTCAAAGTTTTTAGATGTTGTGATGATGAGTTATGTTATAATTCTAGAGTACATTTGACAATTGGTTTGATTCCCTAGATGTTAAATGATATCATATGCCTGATATCATTTGATACCTGATATCAAACTGCCTAGATATCATATGCCTGTTGCTATTCTGTTTCAATCTTTCAATGGTTACACAACTTTAGTTAATGCTCAAACTTGTAGTTGATTTAACTAGATGTTGATCTTAGTGATAACAGGACCGGTTCTAGAAAAATTGCGCGCAGGAAAATTGCGCACAGACAAAAAGGCGTACAAAAAATGCGCACAGGAAAAATGCCAACAGGAAAAACGCATTTTTTTTCATTGCATCTAACTTAATCTAATCTAACCTAACCTTACCTAACCTAATCTAACTTAATCTAACCAAACCTAACCAATTTTCCTGTGCGCATTTTTCCTGTGCGCATTTTTCCGGCGACCAACAGGACCGTATGGGCAAACTGGGCATTCGCCAGGGGCCTCATGATACTGCCATACGAGATGGCAACATATGTTTTAAAAGTCATAAGGGCCTAATACGCTGCTCTTGCCCAGGGCCTACAATGCTGTAAAGACAATCCTAGGTGATAACTTCAATTTGGTAAAACTGTGTAAATGCATTTATAAATTAGCACGATATTTGGAATAACGGCTCAATTGCATTTTTAAATTAGCCTGCAACTTGAGTCCTGTCAGCTAAAGTTAACAGATTTGTTGCAAAACCTGTTCATTTCCTTCTATAAACATAAAGTTAACAGGAATTTCTTTCTAATCTTAAATCCAGAAGTCATAAGCTATGCAAACACACTATTTCATTGGTAGTCCTGACGTAGGTTCACACTTTCAAGATTTGCTATTTATGATTTATTGAAAAATTGTTTAATATTTTATAAATATGTACACTTAAAGAGTAGGTGATTTAAGTACAACAAGTAATTGAATTTACAAAAAGGCAATTTGATCATTCTCCATGAGTAAAGTTTGTCCACACATTTTAGTAGCCAGTACATAAACTTGTGTGAATCTACTTTAGTGCCATTCCGTATACAGAGTGTTGGTGTTCCTGAAAGGTGTAATCGAATTTTAACCACAGATGCTACGCATCAAGACAAAGCAAACAACCCATATAAACATGGGTCCGGCAATGCTTCCCTTCTGAGATAACACACAGTCACAAATGCATAGACATAATGTCTCAGTCACTGTGGGTATGCATTTCTGGACCCATGTTAATATGACATTTTTGCTTTGTTTTTGATGCACATCATCTGTGTTAAATTGTTTCCATAGCATTTGTGGTTAAAATTTGACTTGACGTTTTCAGGAACATCCTGTGTAAAACAGAGGTTTCACATTTATTTATTTATTTGTTTGTATTTTTTTCTTGTGTAGATCTGCTCTTGAAACTGATTTGAAAATTGAAAGGGAATGGCGGGCATCACTGCAAGATTCATTAGTGGCAGAAAAAGATCGTATATGTCAACTCCAAATGGATTTGGCTCATCTAGCAAGCCTTTCTCAGGTAACAAAGTAACAAAAAAGTTTTATTAAACTTTGTCACTTAAATCTTTTTAAATCTAGCGTTTCATGTTCCGACGTCGGTTCTGCTATATTTATCAACATGGAAAAGAAACTTTTTTTGCGATCTCAAAATAAACAAAAAAATAAAATAAATGAATAAAAAAAAGTTACTAGTGACATTGAAACATGTTAATCTAAGCATGTTTAATGCCAATGGAGTTGCAAAGTACTGTCAGTCAAACAGATTAAGAATTGAAGGGCCTGGTGTAAAAGGGTGTTAAGTAAGATTTTACAATTTCAAGGACAACGCGTTTAAATATCTGAATTTGCCTTGCTATCTGTGGGACTACTTCACAATTCTTGCACTAATAGCTTTCCACATACTGTTATTTTGCTTGAAATTATGCATCAGGAAGGTAGAATTTGTACCTAACACATTCGAAAATGCCATTTTTGACAAAAATGTTACTTAACACCCTTTTACACCAGGCCCTTCAATTGTATTGTGTAAATAGACAACATTTTGTTTGAGTCTTTGACAGATGTTTGAACTCAGGTTGTTAGGTTAAAGAAATTTATACATATTTAAAATATAGCATTTTATATTTTCAGCTGTATTACAATATTTAACAATATTTTTTTATTGTTACAGGAATATGAAGGATTGAAATCTGCACATGAAAAGTTGCAAGGTACCTGTAACGAGCATATGCAGACTCTCCAGGACATGGCTACACATCTTGGAGAGTATGTAAACTTTAATGACTAATTATTAGAAGGCTTACAGTGGAATCAGGTTATTGTGATCATTTTGGGACAAGTGTTTTTTGATAACAATAGCCAGCTGATATCATTAAACAATGGAAATAAAAAACAGTGTGTTGGGACAGGCTGGACCGACTGATGATAAATAACAATAGCTAATTGATAACATTTTTCTGTGATAATAATAACTGAATTTCACTGTATTAATAGTGATATTTTTGGGATTACCTGTATATTGATTTTTAAGTTTAACCATCAAACTTCTTGCTTTTTTGTATTTTTAGATCTAAGTTAAAAATGGAAGATTTAAAAGAAGCATCCAAAGTACAAAAAGATGCTGTTTGGCTATCCGATAAAGAGGCCAATCAGTGTTGTCAGTGTAAAAAGGAATTTTCAATTGCTAGGAGAAAGGTGATTTTATATTTTTTGTTTTGAGCGAAATTATTATATTTTTTTTTTGGTATAATTTTTATTTCATGAACTAGTTGAAACTCATGATGCACCCGAGGTTTGTTTAAAAAATTAGAAATTACTTTCTTTTTATCAACTTACAGTTAAACTTCTTTAAACCCCTATCCTGCCAGTTGCCATGGACGTGCACAAAACAGAACTTCTTCTCATACGTTACATGTTAAATTCCCACCCCGCCAAATTTTCCACCCTAAAACATCACCTCTCCAAAATAATAATTGTACAGTATTTGTTAAATTTATGCATAATATTTTACAATAATCTTAAAATGATATATTCGGCTACATTAAATTTTTTAGGGGGGCCACAAAATCATGTTGCAGTTCGGGGCCTCCAGATGCTTGATCTGCCACTATGTAGATACAATCGAACTTTTTTAACTCAAAACAACCAAGGGACTGAAAAAAAAAATTCGAGTTATAGAGAAATTCGAGTTAGAGAAGTTTGTTTATATGTATTGGCGGTTATAGGGGCCATGAAAAAATTGGAGTTAGAAGTTGGAATTTTTCCAAAATTCCCTTTTGTGATGTTGAAAGCTATTAGAAATCAAAATAGCATGTTGTGAGAAAAATACAGTGCTTCATTATAACAATGGACTTTGTTATAATGAAGTGTATTTTTCTCACTTCAATGGAGTTCCAACAGGTTATGGACCCAGCTAGCTTTCACTCCACCAACAATTTATGCATTAACATCCACAGAAAGTTTTTCATGAGCTATTTGTTGTATGAAACTATAGTTACTTCTCACTAAAATGATGTTCAACAGGTTATGGGCCCAGCATGCTTTGATCGAGCCCAAACTAGTAGTGTTCTGGAATTTTTACATGTATATTCCAGTTTCATGTTTTTAACATAGGTGTTTCTCAAGTTTCTGGAGGAGAAACAAATGTCATTTTATTTTCATATTGTAGATTTTTTTCCAAGAAATATTGTATGGAGTATTTGTTTCTCTCTTCTTTTTTTTTAGCATTGCGTTGCTATTTTTAAATGTTCAATTCATTACAGTGGACATTTTTCTTACTTTCACTTTTTTGTTTATCTTTACAGCATCATTGTCGGAACTGTGGAGAAATTTTTTGTAACAGTTGCTCAGATAACACGATGCCTTTGCCATCTTGCGCAAAACCAGTTCGAGTTTGCGATGGTTGCCACACATTGTTGCTGCACAGATATCTCACTACGTCCTGATGAAACGTTCCAACGACGAGTAAAATTAAAATATATACATATATCACAATGTTATCAGTGCAGGATTTTTGTTGCAAAGAATACGGTGAGATCTGAGGAGTTTGGCTTCAATAACTTCAGAATATATTATAGCGACGTTATGCTTTGAAATAACAATGCATTATATTAACTAACAAAATTATGCGATTGCTTTCATTGGCATTTTTATCATGCTAACCATCAATTTGGAATCTCTTTAATCCCATATTAATATTACAAGTTACTTTTTTTAATAATGATCTGATCCAATTTATGTTTAAAAAAATTTTTAATGAAAAAAAAAATTAAATTTGCAATGTTTGAATATGTCGTGGTCCTATTAAAATACGTTGAGATGCAATTGAGCTCAAACAAATATAACGTGATAATTTTTGTATGGAGCTCTAAATCCTTAAAATTTTGTGTAACATGAAATGCAGTATTTACTACTATGATATAAATATTATTAATATTCTATTTTTATTAACTTGCATATTTTAACTATTGTTTTACATGATGGTAAGTTTAACGAGTTGTTAAAAAGTCCTGTTTAATTCAGGGTTTTTTTGTAGAATAAAACTGTAAACTTGTGGAAAACTATATTTGTTTAGCTGTTTTCCTTTGCATGTTGGAATAAATTTTTGAATAGGAATTCGTTGTGTGTTGTTATTTTTCCTCTTTTCTTGAAACTTGAAATGAAAGTAGTCTTATGATACGGGTATTATGATCTTTACCATGCATCTTCTAAAGATACCAGAAATAAACCCCCATGGTTGGTATGGTAACCATGGGCGGGAGGTCCAGAGGCAAACCTTGTGTTTATATTCTTCTACAATTTTCAGTTCATTATCTCATTAGTAGACCTCCGATTTGTATGAAGTTGCATGTTTGTTTGTTTTTTTATATAGTGACTGTCTTTGGTTGATATGCAGTTTCTCAAAATTGGTGAGGATGTTACTCATTGTTGCACAAGTACAATGCTCAAATTTTATTTCAGATGTTAGTGCATATTTTTTGCATTTTTCAGGTTTTACTGCATATTTAGCATTTATTTCCATAAAAATTTTATTTTAGTATTTATTTCCATAAAATTTCTATTGTCAACCTGGGTTTTTATTAAAAATTCCTGTTGGAATTTCATGGAACAAGAAATTTCAAATTTTATACAGGGGAATAAAATGCTAAAAATAAAATGCTTTGAATGTTGGTAATTTTGCAGGACACCTAGAAAACAAATTGCATATTGTCATATCTACGGCATATTTTGAGCAGTTCTGTGACATTTTAATGTTTTAGTGCATATTTGCATGCACATTTTTCATGTTTTTAGTGCATATTAATCCCGGTCTACTCATTGTTTATTACAGCTTATGTTTATGCTGTTCATTGTTGTAATTTAAATTTATCTTATGCAGTTCATTGTTGTATTACTATTACTAAGGACTCTTGTGTAGATACATCAGAGTAAATATTTATAGTAATAATAATAATGTATGCATTATAATTAGTTTGAAGTAGGCTACAAGGTAAACATAATAGTATATCTGAAACTTCTTTTATTGAGCTTCATAGATGATGGTGTATCAAAATTGCTTATTGGAAGACTTTTCTAATTTGTAATAGAGGTTTTGAAAAAGAAAATAAAAGTGACACTATTAATAACAATTTGTTCAAACTGGCATAATGTTAAACTCCTTCAAATTTACTTTTATAGTGATTTTGATCTGGAAATTATATAAAATTCAAATTTCAGAGTAATTTATCAAGTGAATTCTGATGGCAGATGTCAGTTTACATGTCAACTTAGTTGAATATCCGTTGTTCTAGTTGTGAAGTTCTCTGTAAAAGATATAATGTAGGCACTTCCAATGCAATTTGTTCCTGCTTCCTTTGTGATTCATGGTTACAGAAGTTTTATCGTCCTATACAGTACTGGAATATGTGGATCAAATCGACTAGAACCAGTAAGTTTGATATTCTACAGTTTTATACATTGCTTTGCTTTTACTTTTTAATTTCAGTCAGTGCATCTTTATATTTTTATGTTTGCAGTTGAATTTTGAATATACAGTTGAATTTCATTTCATTTTTTAGTTTGCATTTAAAATACTTGCCTTTTAGTCAATTGGTAGGTTTATTTATCAAATAATCGATTGACTAAAAGGCATTCTTATACATTTTTACATCTATGAATAACTTTGCACAACTTTTTTAATATTTTCATATATTTGTAAATAATCTTTAATTATTGATAGTTTAAGTTGTTGATCAGATTTTTATCCGACTGCACAAACTGATTTTTTTCACTATTTTTTTTTCAAACGAAAAGTTTTTGTTTTTGTTGATTTGTTTTTGTTGGAAAAACTACTGTTGATATTTAAAATACAGTATTAAATATCTTGTTTAAATTGCTAGGAGTATATAGAAATATTTAATCACATGTATAGTACAGGATGTGTCTAAATTATTATCACTAGTCTCTTTTTTCATCTAACATAAGTTGACTGTATGTTGAAATGGGTTTTTAATTATTATTATTTTTATTATTAATTTTTTCATGAATACCCAAATTTTTATATAATTGATTTTTCTCATTTTTCAAATAAAATTAGTTTTCTATTAACAATTTTCTCATTCTTTTCCATTAAAATTTTGAAAATTGAAAATTTTAATTTGTGTGTCATTAAATCATTGTTATTTGTGATATTACATTTTTTAAATCAACTTTTGTTTTAAGATTTAAACTAACCAGTATTTTGTTTTTATTGACATGACATTTTTGTATTACTATTTAAAAACTTTATTAAAATGTTTTGTTTTATATATGAATTTGACCATTCAACCAAACAGTTTTTTATAGTAATTTAAACATAAATAAATGAAATAAAACCAACTATAAAAAAAGAAGATACTTTTTCTATTTATAATATGGTACTTTAGATGCCAATCCCGCCACTTGGGGCGCTGCCTGGGTTTGGATTATGGGAGAGAGAGAGAGAGAGAGAGAGAGAGAGAGATATA
>JAQIWH010007402.1:0-11511 GCA_034695005.1 Cryptops parisi
TGACATTGAGGTTGAACACAATGCTACCATTGCTGATGTGACTCAACCAATCATCGGTATGGATTTACTTGATAAGTATGACATGATTTTGGACTTAAAAGGTGACCCTAAGGTGGAACCAAACAACACAGTGTGCAGTTGCTAGCTGAGAAAAAGGTCAATGCTTTATTATCGACACAGTCACATGAAAAGAGCAGCGAAAAATAAGGCCTCATGCTAATAAGTGGATTGATAGCGGAAGACTTGATGGACGAGTCTATAGAACGAACTCCAATAGCTAAAAATCCCATTGAAAGTTCTTCTTCAACAAAAAGCCAACTTGTTCGAAGGTTTGGTTCATACCCAGGTGGTCACCCATCGAATCGACACAGGCAACGCAACACCAATTTGATTGGTGAGAAAATGCAACCAGTGTGCACTTTTTAAAGATGGAAGACTTCCTGTTGCCCCCATAAATTGAGGCACAACCCTCCAAACAAATTTTAAACAAAATAGCCATTGATATGTGTGGACCATTTACCCAGACAAACAATTCGAATCGGTACATCCTCGTACTCCAAGATAACTTTTCGAAATGGATGGAGTTAAAAGCTACTCCACAAGTCCGTGCATTTACTGTGAATGCATGGCTGGAAGATGTCTTTACGCATATGAGTTATCCTCAAACTCTGATAAGCAACAAGGGGTCACAGTTGGCGTCAAGAGAATTCAAGTCAAAAATGAAAGAGCTTGGAATAAAGCAATGTTTTACAACAGCATATCATCACCAAGCCAACCCAGCTGAACGTCTGAATCAAACCATAGAAAATTGACTTCGCACTGTTGTGGCAATAGACCAAACAGATTAGGTTCAGCAACTGCAGCTCGCCAAAAGACTATGAAAACGTCTTATGACAAGACGCATCAGGTCCTCACTCCATCCGTGAAGGATGGTGATCGTGTGTATTGGCGCAAGCCATTCCAGCGCCCGGGTCTCAGCACCAAGCTAGGATTCAAGTGGATTGGGCCGTTCCTAGCCAAGACAACAAGTTCCACCGTCAACTTCAAGGTTGAAGGCAGCAATGGTAAAGCAGTCGAGGTGCATGTGAATCATCTCAAGCGATGCCTCGACGATACCCTTCCACTACAGGAGATACGAGGCCGTGGACATCCTCGAAACAATCAGTGTTAATTTTGTAAAGTCAATGAAGAGATAGTTTCTTTAGACACCATTAGCTGGTGTCTGCTCCTTGTGTGTTTACGTTAGGAAGGGATACTAAAACCAAAAAGCACTTTAGGGAAGATACTGGTATGCTGTAACGGCTTTTGGTGCTAGTTGTGTGTTGTATGCATTTCAATGTTGCTGGTCCCTTAACAAGTAAATATTAGCAGGCCTACATGTTGCTCAAATTTACTCATTACATTTTAAAATAAATATCTATCCTCAAAACGAGAAAAAAACGTTTTCAAAAAGCATTGGGCGCAGAGAAACGGAAGACATGGTGTGTAATTGAGAATCTTAGGACAGAGATCTCTAAATTGTTTTGCTGCTGTAAGCCTACACCTACTCCTTCTTTGATAAAACTAAATGGCTCACACTCTGATTCTGTGTTTATCGATAAATCACTTCCACGTATACAGTGATCCCTCCGTTTATGCACAATAATCCCTCCACCTAACGCCTATGGTGTCGTGCCAGAAAAGTCAATCCAATTCCTGGCATACACAATTTACGACCAAATCCTAACTCAAAGCAAGAAGCATAACAGTATAATTCTTATTTTAACAGATGCTAAGAAAACCTTTGACATAACGTCATGCTGCCTTATACTTACAACTTTGATGACATTCTGTCAACCTGGTAACCATATTAGCAAATTATTTATCTCATAGATCTACTCAAATTTTATATCGAATTGATACGCACATCTTTTTTGCATTGTTTAAAACTAGGATGTTTTATGTCTGCTTTACTTGTGCAATAACTTCCAACAATCTAACATTTATATGAACAGTGTTTCTACACTGTTTCCATTATGATAAATCACATAGGCCTATTTAAAACTGATTTGAAATTTTAAAATTTGTCAACCGTGTGTTAAAGTGAATTCGTGTTAATGGAAATCGCGTAACTGGAAGGATCACTGTATATAAAATAACATAAGTGATAAGAATACAATTATTACTAATCCACTATAATAATTCTTTAATGTAAGTCTGTCTACGTATCGCTCATTCAAATGGCTCAAATTCAAATCCACTTTAAGTTCTTAAAATTTAAATGATTTTTGCTAGGGGTGTGTTCATCCCACTTTTGAAGAATGCTGCTTAGGAAATCAGAGGAGTCCAACAAAAATAAAAATTTCGGTGGTAGTTTGTGAAAATGAAAAGTTATTACGAATAATTGTTGAGTGAAATTTGGTGAAATTTGGTGAAATTTGGTTTACTCATTTGTAAAATATAAATAAGATAAAAATAGCCCATTAATCAAATATTGTATTATAACTAAATTAATTTTTTATCTTATTTATTGATATTGTGTCTTTTAATTATAACATTGAGCTATCACACTGATATATTTTTTTGTTATAATTGAAAAGATTTAGAGATTTTCTATGAGTTTAGGTCTTCCAATCGCTTTCATTTTTGTTCTTAGTGACGAAGCTATTGCGGAAATTGGACTTTGATCCTTATATGCTGTACAACACTGAATTTAATAAGTTTTAAAGTATAGTAAATAATTAACATTTATTTTTTTAATTATAAATTTTAAATATTTATCATTTAACGACCGAGTTCCGTTCTCACGACTAGGTTTTTAAGCTAATTGGTCGATAAGCGAAGGACTCTTATCTACTGTATACAGTACAAAACATAAATTAGAAAAACAATGTACCAAACAAACTGAAGTTCACTTATAATACAAAAAAGACATTCTATTCAAATTAGCATTTTAGTCACCGAATACTTCAAATTGTAGTGGTTCGAGGTAATTAGTGCACAATATAGTACACATTTATATAGAAATATGTAGCTGGAAAATTGACTTTAAGTCAGACGGTCTTTAAACAGGTTTTTATATGTTTTTCTGCATTAATTGAATAAGCCAGTTTATTATAATTGGAATTAACATTATTCATCGAACTATGTTATCACATTCAAAGTAAACTAATACAGCATCAAACTATTTTGCATACAGTAACGGATTAACAGCGTTTACTTTATTCAGGCATGTAAGAACGACAACGACCGTTACCGCATTTAACATTTCACGTTCTAAGAAACTTATTGTAATAAATACATTATATAGCATCTGCAATGCTTTCAACGTAAAACAAAACTAAATAGAAAAAAACACAAAACTGGACGACTTTATGATTACAGTAAATTGCATTATCCAGAGATCGTTATTCACGAGACGTAAAAAGTCAAAGTTATTGACAGCCAAGTACCAGGCAATTAGGAGACGAATCATATGCTATTTTTACTAATGTTGTCTATTAAGAGTAAATCATGATGATAATATGCGATATTATTGCAAAATCTCAATACGAAAAACTCACCTATTAACTAAAATAGCAAATAATTCATTAGTGGATTTTTCGCAAAAAAACACACACTAAAATCATCACAAAATTGGCAAAATTTAAAAAAAAAAAGTGACAACATTTGGAAGGGATTTTATGAATTTTCTTGGAGAATTTTTTATTCTGTGGATCACCGACTCCGTGGGTGCTCGGGAACCCATAGAAACAAGATCATGGGTTCCACTGGCTGGTGCACGCTTTCGAATGTTCTTTGTTACGCTTGTGTGTGCGCTATTGCAACTGATCTATAATTTTTATGGAAGCGCGAGCATTATTTATCCGTTGCGTTTTTCTTATAATAATGATTACATTTTGTGCAATAAAATTTTTTATAATAATATGAAAATATATAATTTGAAGATAGTGTTAAGTATTTTTTCTATATTTATAAATTATGTAATAAGTTTCGGAATATTTTTCAAATTTAAATAAAATGAAGACTTTTTTAAAAAGACGTAAACGTCTTTTTTTGTATATAGTTGCCATAATTTATTATTTTATGGAAAAATAAATTTTTATAATTTCTTTTTAAATTTTTTTTTTTTTATAAAAAATAAATTATGGTAACTACTAACTATATACAACAAAAAAAAAAGTTTACGTTTTTTTAAAAAAGTCTTCAATATATTTGAACATTCTTGTTAAATTGCGACTAAAGTAAACGATTAAGTGGTTTTAAGGGTTCGTGTCACCCAATGCGGTAACTTATGGTATCACCCCAATCTCATGCTATCAACTTTGTCAGCGTATATAAAAAACATTATTCGAAGCGTCATGCATTGATGTTTACGCGCATTAGAAGGTTCGAAACGCACGAGTAACAACCTTTGAGTATGAAATAATTTTGACGAAATAATTATTTCAACTGTCAAAAGCTATAAGCAGTTGGAAACTAAACACTGTTTTTACAAATTGTATTCACTCACCAGATTAACAACTTTAAAATTAGAAACTTAAATATAGATTCACATTTTACCATAACCAATGTTCGGCAAAAGGTTGTTATTGACAGAATCCAAGAACTTAAAATGATGTCCGCCACTGCTCAAGGGCTTTGATTAATTTCTCTAGCAATTTTCATCGGAATAAACTCAGTAAAAACTAATCGGACAAAAGACTCGCAAAAACATTTCTACTGTCGTTTTGGTATTTATTTTTTTCCAAATTAGATTTTACTTGGATTATTGTTACATGTTAATTGTGTTACTTGGATTATTATTGTTATATGATAATTGATCCTACTTGGATTATTGTTATATGATTATTGTTATAAAAGTAGGAGACTGCAAATTGTTTGTTTTTTTAAAATTTCATGGGATTAGACCGCGAATGCTTTTTTATGGTTGCGTTCACTTTGAACGTTGTGAGCGCTTTTAGCGCGAAACCGTCTGAACACAGTCGATAAGTCTCGTAACTTACATAGATCCCTGGGCGTAACCAGGGGGAGTCTGTATAAATTAAACTAAGCCCGGGATGGATTGATGTGGTTTCTTTACCCAATATGCGTCTGCCCGAAACAAACCCATTAGATGCACCAAAAAAATATTTTTGACGTTTTCGTGACTAACGTTGTTTCTGCACTCACCGATTCATTTATAGCTTCTCATTCACCACAACGATTCACATTATTCGAGTACTTGAACCACTCGAGATGCTTAACAAACGAGTCTAGTTGTCGCCTGCTTAATTATTCACTCCGTAATTTCCCAAATTACA
The DNA here is from genome assembly GCA_034695005.1 of Cryptops parisi. Classification (NCBI taxonomy): domain Eukaryota; kingdom Metazoa; phylum Arthropoda; class Chilopoda; order Scolopendromorpha; family Cryptopidae; genus Cryptops; species Cryptops parisi. The sequence goes on from JAQIWH010007402.1 coordinate 5,283, forward strand.
GGGAGCTTAGGGTGAATATTTACCCCTTTTTTGAGCTGAGGCGTCTGGACCCTAACTGGACTGCTCAGGTGGTTGATGGAACCAGAAGGATGTTCTGATATAAGCTGTTTCATTAGCCTTTCCATCCTTTGCTTCTTGTTCTTTATTTTTTTACGCATCTTCCAATAGTTGAACGTGGCACAAAGGAACCAGACAAACGTGGTATGTAAAATATTCGTTATATCTTTGTTTGTGCGCATCAACATCTCTGCGGTTACCACTTCCCGGTATCCAAGAAAAGTGAAATTTGACACACAGACAGTGTTCGCGTTACCATTTAGTTTACTAAATTTTAAAAAAAGAAATGTGCACGAGATTACGAGAAATAGCAAGTTATTGTGCATACGTCTGGACAACGAAACGTTATCATCTTAGTAGCCATCTCGCGTATGACCAAGATATCCAACTTTTCAACTAACACCCATTAATTTGCTTGACGCAAGCGTTAAAGTTGGACATTTCAACTTCTTTGTAGCGACTACTAAACGCCACGACTTCAACATTTTAGACGCTAGCGAATAAAAAACGAGCGTCTAAAAAAAGGTTTCACCAGCGAATTCGATGACGAATTACGAAGCTTGCTCAAAACTACCAAAAGCGCCGAGTAAATGGCGCTTTTGACAATCTTGACGCTTGGCGAATTTTCTTATCAGAATTGCTTACTTTATAGGGTAGGCACTTGCAGTTCAACGAGGGCACCGACAGGCTTTACAGCTATGTCATTTGGCCCTCAGACTTCATTGTAATAAAAAATACAGAAATGATGATTAAACATGGAACAGGGTTTTATGAAGCAGGAGAAAACGGGAGAACCCCCGAGAAAACCTGCCCCCGTGGTGTCAGACCCCGAACTGAATTCACATGGCACGAGTGGAAGACAAACCCAGACCACTGCCGCCAGAGGTGAACGCTCTGACCACCAGGCCACCATAACTTACTTTATATTTTGTGTCTAAACTACTTAAAATTATATTTTCGAGTGCAAAATTAGATGTCAAATCTGCATTTCAAACCCGCAACAAATTTATTCAAAAAGATATATACTTCTGCAGTTGACATAAATGAAGTAAAGTTATTCGATAAAATGTGATGCACGATGCACTGATGAGGTCAGTGCCGAAAGGGGGTTAACTCGGCTTAAGATTTTGACGTTGCCTTTGACATTTTTCATTATCTCTTCTTTCCATCAAGTCGCATTAAAGATACATAAAGAAAGCACAAATTAAATCATTCATTAAATTCATCCTTTTAATTAAAAAGATTATTACCTTAAACATTTAATGATAAATTAGATTAACCTTGGATTAAATATTAAATGTAGAAAAAAATATTATTGACAGAATAATTTTAAAATATCATTAAAAAATCCGTTTACAGGCTAAACAAAGCAAATCAATCTGCCGTTTAAAATTTTTATTGAATATAGAAAGGGAAAAAAGTTGACAAATTTTTATTAGTCAGTCACGTAATCCATTAATCTTATTAATTTTTTAGTGTGCCTTATTAACATACAAATTCTTTATTACGTGGTCATTAATTACTTATTTTTTATTCATCGCTATTTCAACTGACAATTTTGACATTAAAAAATAGTGGTTCTTATATCACTTCGTTGTTTTGGTTGTTTGTTTTTTTAAAGTTTGCGGACAACTTTATTAACATAAAGAAAAATAATAAAAAACAACTGCAGTGCAGCATTAATATTCATAGACAACAACAGCATTGATACTCTCTCACATACACAAAGTTTACATATGCGACACAGAAAAATATTACTGAAACCAATAATTAATTAAAATTAACAAAAAATAATACCAATATTTCAACTCCATTAATTTCAATGAATGTTGTTACCTAACATTTATAGAAATTAAGATATTGAAGAATTAACAAAATCTTAAATTTAATTTGTTGATTTACACTGTATATTTATGACTACTGTCGTATCCTTGTCTTGTATTTTTACAACTTTTTATTTAACTTGGCCTGTTAGTTGTATTTTTGTTTGCATGCATCGAATTATTTTGCGTTCAATTTTGACTCACTTCCCAATATCCCAGAAAGGTGAAATTTGACACATGGACATAATCCGCCCTATATACCAGTCTATTAAATTTTGAAGGTTCGATGTCGCGTAATTATCACAGAATTTGCATGTGAAATGGCCGAATTTTTTTCTGGTAGAGCGTTTGGTGCATTTTTCCCCTTCAAGAAAAGAGGGGAAAGAAAAGAAAAGACCACTGTGTAGATGAAATAAGAAGGAAAGATTTCGAATAATAAAAGGTGCTTTTAAAAACAATGTTTTTTCTGATAACTTCTTTTGAAGTTACAGTGCATACGATAAAGACCGCAGCAGCCTTGTGACCTACAAAATACATTCATAAAAATCAAAACAGAGCAATTCAGGTTTTTATTTTTTTTATCACCTTTCATATTATGTAGGTACTTGAAGTTTAACGAGGTCACCGTTTGGACTAACGGCTGTCATTTGGCTCACACACTTTATTAATTCAGGAAATACAGAAACGATGTTGGCGAAGATAATGAACATAAAATAATATAATATTGTTGCTTTTGCCTCAGCTTGTATGGCGCTTTACGGTTCCTAAAATGTTCTCAAAATGGTGAAAATAGCTTTATTTGTTTTGATTTTAGTAGTATATGTTTAACATATAAATTTAGTGAATTATACAACATATGTTACTTTATCCCCACATGTTTCAATGTGCCCTGTATGGTGTTTCAATCATTTCAAACATTTTTTTTTCGAACTTCAAAGGCCTATTTCGGGACTTAAACGAAATAAAAAAACAAACAAATTGCTCGGTGAATTCACAAGTTTCCAAATTTGAGTTTTCAATTTGTACCACGGGTGGCCCAAGGCGCAGCCGCCATTACATGAGTATTGAAAAATTTAAATCCACTATCCACATCGCTGAAGACCATACACTTTGGCGATTAGCCGCCGCCATTGGATGAGTATTGAGTCCCGTGGCGCCACCACCGGATTTCACCATGAACCGTCCTTGGAAACTTGTGAATATGTAGAGAACAATCGTTCCTATAAGAAATGTAGCCAAAATATGAAGCTATTGAACCGAATTAGGTTCATTGCTGAAGATGCATTCGTTCAAGAATTATAATAAAAAAACTAGAAAATGTTCCAACGTGCCCCGGTCTCCCCTAATCTTTGAGTAACTCAATAGTCAATTTATGCGTGTTTTGGTAATTCTGTTTTTTATTTCTGCACGTTTCTATTTATCTGCTCGATGATCTGCACGAGAATTTGGGGAAATGCAAATTTTACTTTATACAGATTTAAATTTATGCAATCGTTGAGTAATTCAATATTTTATTTATGCGAGTTTTGATTAATTTTATTTTTGATTTCTGCAATTTTTGATTTATTTATTTATTTATATATAGTATGCGATTTGTTTTTACATTGGACTTTATGCGGTTTTTGATTTATGCGGTGGACTTATGTGGTTCTCGCTTTGTGTGTTTTTATTACGGTACATTTAGTACGGTACTATACAATATATTCTCATAACCTGCTGAAGGTGGAAGTACATGTATACGTTCAATTTCCAGCTCACTCACACATAAACTCACAAGCGAAGCTAATATAAAGAGTATAACCTGACAACCTGCATGTCTCCAAATTTGACAGATAAAATTATCACGCAAGCTTAATTAGTATACCAAGTTTAAAGTGTCTACGATACTGGGAACACAAGTAAAAATGACCTTGAAAATTTGAAAATCTTTAAAAGATTTTTACGACCGGTCAAGTTAAATAAAAGGTTGTAAAAACGATTTGTAACGTTATCATTTAGTCCACTCCAATAATCTCACATTTATTGTACAAGATCTTCCATTGTAAGTATGTACATTTATTATTTTATACTGTAAATATCTATCTATATTTATCGCTAAAACCAAACAAATTATTAATCCCAAATAACGTTCGTAGTATGTCATTCGAAAGGTTCCAAGCAATCTCAATTTTCCATATCTTGAAAATTCATTTAGTCGATAGTTTGTCAATGAACGTTTAAATTTTTAGCACTATCCATGAGTGCCTTAAACAAGTAAAAAAAAGTCGCATTACATCACTTAAATCTGGGTAATACAAAAAATTTAAACAATATAATTTTTTAATAAAGTTTTAGCTAACGTTGGTTAATGGAAGGCGAAAGTTCCTCGAACTGCTCTTGATGCAAAGAAAAAGTCGTAAATTTTCAACCCTTTCATTTGCCATGAAGTTCATTAAAGCTGTTCACTGCTGCTCCCATTTAATCATAAAGGAAACCGAAACAATGAATAGCTCACGCTTAAGTTTCTTTTAATGGTCACCAGTATCACACAAAATGTATTAATTAAATGGTGGTCGATCATTTTTCAATTTTCTTTTTAATAGCCATAAAGGATCAAACAGAATGCTGCATGCAACGTGTGACTCCTACTTAAAATAAATTTCAATATTATGATTAAAATAATAGGTGAAGTGGACAATTCAATCGGAGAGTTTTTTTAAATATAAAAATAAATTAAAACGTTCAATTTTATCAATAATCTCGTAAAAATAGCTCGATAGGTCCATGTACATACTGGAAAGTATTAGTGCAAACCACATCGGGTGACACCATCACAGGAGTGAGATCAGAATGACTTGTCTATTCTATACTGTATATCTATAAAGTTTTTGTGCTGTGTTTCAGCAGAAATTTATTGTTTTTAATAAGTACATTAAAAATCCTGTTTAAGCATACTGTTTATATACTGGCATATAGCGTCCGCCATATTAGTTTTTAATTCACAGCATATAAGCAGTGATAGTTAGTTAGTTATTTAGGTTTTAGAGGCGCACCATAAGCAGTGATACTCGGTACAATAAGACGAATCCATAGACACCTCATTCAACAAAATCCACCGAGTCGTCTTGTTTTGTATGCCAAAGTTTTGTACACTGACATATTGCGTCCGCCATATTAGTTTTGCATTATTTTTATATAGCCAGTGTCACTTGTGAGAATAAGATGGATCCTAGAACAATTTACTCATCAATATCCATCGAGGCGTTTAGCCTGTAGAAAGGTCTAAAGAATAATGCATAGCATGTAGATCTGTAGCATGCGCCATATTGGTGTTCCATTGATGCCATATAACCAGTGTCACTCGTGGTTATAAGACGGATTCGAGGACACTTCACTCATCAAACTTCATTGAGCCAATAACTTGTAGGAAGGTATAAATAATAATGCATATATGGCATGTAACGTCCGCCGTATTAGTTTTTCCATATTAGTATTGATGCCAATAACCAGTGTCACTCGGGTCTCTAAGACGAATCCATAAATACTTCATTCAGCAAAATCCATCGAGTAGTTTTGTTTTTATATGTAGAAACTCACTCACTCACTCACGCACTCGCTCACAAGTGAAGCTCATATAAAGAGTAAAAGAGTATAAAAAAAGTTTCTTTAAAAAACAAATTAACAGTTAGTTATAACCACAAAAACATTTTCCATAAGCCTAACTTAAACGTGCATAAACGTACGTGTTGTATGTGTCAATGTATCTAAAAATGTATGCTTTACTTTATATTGTACTCGCCAGTTACTGCGGCTGCAGCTGTAGCTGCAGTGTTATGTTGGAAAGCCTTCAAAAGCTGTAGCAATGCGCTGTGCTCGACAAGAAAGCATTACAAAGTTGCAGCTATTCGCTGACACAAAAAAGTTACAGTGTTTACTTTAGAAGCTAAATAAACTTCATGGTAAATCGGTGTTTAAATCACGTGGTACAATTAAGTTGTCTATATTGTTCACTAACTTTTTTTTATAACATTTCAGCAAAAATATTTGGTGTTGCCAAAGAGATGTTACTAAGTTTAGTGTTGAATCCTTCTAATGCAAAACGAACATTAGTGCATGACACTTTGAAAAACGCTTTTATAACCGCTGCTCATGAGTTAGCACACTAGGTGATATCAGCCATATCTGGGGTTCATCTCCAAGATATATGCTTAATATCCTTCATGTAACTCAAAAAAGATATTTTAATGTAATTAAACGTATATATCCCACCCATGATCTTGCCCAAATGAAAATGAGATACCTCTATGTTAAAGACTTATACTCTTTCCAAATTTGCAATCATTCCTTTATTTGTAAATCTCGTGGATATT
>JAQIWH010007403.1:0-11511 GCA_034695005.1 Cryptops parisi
TAGGCCTACTGTATGTACATACATAATGTAAAAACACTATTTTTGTTTTCTGAATGTTTCGATTTATGCAAATTTAAATTAATGCGATCGTTGAGTAATTCTAAATTTGAGTTATACGAATTTTGAGTAATTCCATTTTTCATTTCTGCAATCTTCGATTGATTTATTTATCTTTTATTCACATTGGACTTGTGCGATTTTTCATTTACGCGTTTCTTGTTTAATGCGTTTTTGATACATTGAACTATACAGTATAGTTTCATAAACGACTGTAGATGACACTATACGTTCAATTCCTAGCTCACTTACAAACTCATTCACTCACTCACAAACTCACTCACTCATGTATTCCCTCACAAGTGAAGCTAATATAAAAAGTATAAAAAGATATTAACAAAGCATACTGTATATTCACTTTTTTTTTACTGTAGATCATAACAAGGACATAATTACATGTAATATTTAGTGTACCGGTACGTAAACTTTATAGTGTAGCTATAAAATCAAACGAATGAAAATTCCAACTAAATTATATTTTAATATATCACATAATAACTTAAACTCGAGATATAACATTTATTTTTAATGTAACTTAAAAATTTTAAGTAGATATTAAAAAGTAACAATTTGTTAAAATGTTTATAACTTTTTATATTGTATATACTATTTACTATAGTTTGCTATCGTGACATTAGGTTAGTAAAGCAACTCCAAGTTTTTAATAACCATTACGTAATAAGGGCTCATAACGGATTTATTTTCAGTTAATTACCATCATCGCTTCTCTATAGAAGGTAATCAGGTTAAATGGAAACCCGATTACGATTTCAAATTTAAAAAACAAAAACATTAACAACATACAAAAAAAAACAGAGATCGAAATGTTTGTCGTACGTCTTAATCAGTTTCTAGTGCAAACAGATTAAGTCAATCTTGAGACCATTTTATTTTAATATATATATATATATATATAAAAATAAAAATAATAATACAACAATATACTGTATATATTTGAAATGTGTATTTATTTCATGTCGAGATTATTCTACACAAGTTGTATATTCAGTGTCAAGTTCATTTCACACCTTTCATTTTTCAAAGAGGTTGAACATCATCATTATCGCGCTCGAAAAACTCTGATTTATGGAACCCGACAAAACTTTGGGAAAAGTTTTGCCAATGTTGAGAAAAATTTTCAGAGGAAAATAAAAATAATCACGTGAAAGAAAAAACAAACAAAATTACACATATCGAGAATAGGAAAAGGATAAATGGCCGTTCGGAATTCGATGACAGCCAATGGACATACATATTAAATTTAGTAAAATTAGAAAAAAAAAAGAGGGAAAATTTTTCGAATGCGGAAGAATTATGCGTACATGTTCGCTAACGCCCAAATTTGTAATTGCAACGCATGCGCATTGGCCCAGTGCTCTGTTTTCGCCACCTTATAAAAGCAACTTTTGGCAATGTAACGCCATTCAATTTTTCAAACCACTTTCTCCACTTCTACCTGCCGGCAGGATCAACTAACAAACAACATGATGAAGGTGACAGTTATTTCCATTATTTCAATTTTCCGTTTTCATAACTCAAAATTTTACCGCTTTTCTATATAACATCGAAGTTGATTAGTTTAACATTTTATAATGACTAACTTCCAAAAAGGTTAAATTTCATTGTTTTTGGTCTGTATTTTGAAACTGTTAGAAAAAAAAAGTTCGAATTAGTTGACTTTCTTGAAAAATACTAAAAAATATATTGAAATATGAAGTTCAATTTTTTTTTTCGTGTTAACGTTAACTCAAATTTTTACCGATTTCTATATGACATCAAAAATTAATTTTCATGTGTTATAATGATGAACTTCCAAAATAGTTAAAAGTTTATTGTTTTTTCTGGACTGTACTTTTAAACTGTTGTATTTTAAAATTGTTAGGAAAAAAAGTTCGATTAAGTTAAGTTTCTTTAAAAAATACTAAAAAAATACATTGAAATTTGAAGTTCAAAATTTTTTCATAACTCAAAATTTTACCGATTTCTATGTAACATCAAAGTTGATTAGTTTAACATTCTATATGACTAACTTCCTAAAAGGTTAAATTGAACTTTGTTTTTGTTTTTTGTCTGTACTTTTAAATTGTTAGAAAAAAATTCAAATTAGTTAACTTTTTTGAAAAATACTAAAAATATATTGAAATATGAAGTTCAAAACAGTTTTTCTGTTTTCCTAATTAAAACATTTATCGATTTTGATGATAACTTCAAAGTTGAATAGTTTGACATCTTATAATGACTAACTTCCAAAAGGGTTGTTTTTATTGGTCTGTATTTTGAAATTATTTACAAAAACAGTTAAAATTGATAACTTTTAAAAAATATATTGAAATATGACGTACAAAGTTTGGCGATATTAGAATGCACTTGAAAATACTTGAAATGAAGTGATATACCAAAAAGTAATACTTCACTTCACTTAAGTTTCTTAACATGTCGATTTCGGTTTTGTTTACAACTAATTGTTAAGATAATGTAAGTATCAATTTTAATATATCGATCAATCGTATCGTCAAAATTACTATTTATTTTTGCATTTCAATATCTTCAGAATCTATCGATTATCTAAAAGTTTTAGTTAAAACGCAGTTTAGCAATTACGGTTTAATTCACAGGAATATCGATATCTCGAAGAAAAAATAGCAAAACAATGACATAAGTGCATGTTTAATGCCAAAAGTTATGATTACCTTATTTTTTGGTTCTTTCAGCATGACTTTGGTACATTTTAGCTTTTACAGACCCTTGAAACCAATTTTGGACATTTACACATTTTTCTATTATTTTAAAAATTAAACTAAAACGATACAATGGTATTTTAATGTTATTTTATGCTAATTTAAACTTTCTTATGAAATCAATTTATTTGCAAATCTGTAATCTGTTTTTTCCATTCCAGGCGATTATTCTTCTCTTGACCATTGCCTGCGTGTGGGCAGATGACTACAAACAAGGTCATTACGATGATCATTATGATGTAAGTATCACAAGTTTCTTACTATATATATATATATATAAAACGGGTAGGCAAAAAGTTATTACCCATTCCAATAGTGATTAAAATCATTGGAATAACTTAAAAAAATTAAAACAAAATTGCTCTAAGATAAGCTTAAAATGGGTAGTTACTTTTGGGCCACCTGGTATATACGATGACGTTTCGAAGACCGAGACAGAGAAATCTTTTTAAATAACTTTTATTAACAATTCATTTGTTTCCTATTATCATAGTTTATTTGTCTCTTGTAAGACGTAAAATAATAAATAAAGTAAAAATAAAATACTAGCTGATAAGTTTCTTCTCACCAAAACCCTCATGGCAGTTGCAAATAACTATTTCAACGCTTATTTCATACTTTTACTAAAAAAATATATATATTTCTATATTGCAGAACATAGATTACAAATTCTACTATGATATCAAGGATGATCACACCTACAACTACCAATCCAGAGACGAATACAAAGACGGCAAGAACGTCTATGGTAGTTACTCTCTGGTCGAACCTGATGGCACCAAACGTATCGTGAAGTACACTGCTGACGACTATGGTTTCACTGCAACCGTCGATCACGAAGGTGGTTACAAATCTGGTTACCAACAACCATCGTACGGTGGTCACGACGCTTACAAACCATCATACAAACCATCTTATGGTCACGATTCCTACAAGAAGCCATCTTACGGTCACGATTCGTACAAACCATCCTACGGTCACGATTCGTACAAGCCATCCTACGGTCACGATTCGTACAAAAAGCCATCTTACGGTCACGATTCGTACAAACCATCTTACGGTCACGATTCGTACAAAAAGCCATCGTACGGTCACGATTCGTACAAACCATCGTACGGTCACGATTCTTACAAACCATCGTACGGTCACGATTCGTACAAACCATCTTACAAACCATCTTATGGTCACGATTCCTACAAAAAGCCATCTTATGGTCACGATTCTTACAAACCATCCTATGGTCACGATTCATACAAACCATCGTACGGTCACGATTCGTACAAACCATCTTACAAACCATCTTATGGTCACGACGATTCCTACAAACAACCATCTTATGGTCACGATTCGTACAAAGGTTACAAACAACCATCGTACGGCGGTCATGGTTATGGTCAATCCAGTTACACTTCTTACCACAATTCTTATCCTTCTCACTCTTACAAACCACAGTACTAAATAGTTTTTTTAAATAATAATAATAATATTGTTATTATTATTTTTTTAGACCTTGACGCCATAGATATAATTTTTTTTCTCCATTGGAAATGAATGATTATTTCATTCCATTTATTTAAGAATCACTTTTTGTTTCAATTTAACTCCCCCCTGTATTATCAATCCTGTACATATTAATGTATTTATGATATTTAATATATTAAGTGATCCTTGACTGGATGTTGTGCCTTTACCTGCAAATAAAAAAAGTGTTTGAATTTTAGTATGGAAATCATTATTCGCATATTTTATATTTGAGACAAGTTTTTTAATAGTGGATTTAAATTACTGAAACTTCAGTTTTGAAAATTTAAAGCCATTTTATTTTTGATGATTTGTCAAAAATCGTCAAATCAAAAGTTTTTTTTTTGTGATTATTATTTTTTTTTCTAAATTTGATACATATAACATATATATAATGCAATAAATTTTATTTCGTTTTATATCAAAATTATAAATTTTATTTATGTTATAATATATTTATATAAGGTGCCTTAAACTTATGCTAAAATTTATTTAGTATAACAGCCATACATCACTAGGACCTTCAAAGCGTTAACATATTTTTGAAGCACCCTGTATATATAAACAATTTTACTGTATTTTTTAAAAAATAATAATTTTTTGCATACTTTTATATATACTCGTGTTTGAAATATATTAAAATTTATAAAAAAATATTTATAAATTTATATTTATTTATATTAATTAATAGAATATATTTTATAATATTTTTAATATCAAAAACAACGTTAACAAATATGAAAAAAATTATTAAGTTAAAATTACAAAATAGTCGGTGTCTGAAAATCATATTTATAATGTTAATATTAAATCACTTACATTTGTAAAGATATAATGTGCTTAACATTATACTTGTTAACATGAAAAAATTCGCATTTAATTTTATTTTATAATTTTTTTTTTTTTTCAGATTTACTTAAATATTTTTGTGTAAAACTTAACTATTTTTAAATACACTATTTTTTTTTAACAAAAATATTAAATTTTTTTTGGATGTTCAAATTTGAATCGATTTTTTCTTGATACCAAATAAGCGCTGGTTTTTCTTTGTAAAACCAAAAATAATCCGGGTTAATTTTGAACTTTTGTTTGTATGTATATTAATCACGAAAGTGAATAACCTACAAGGTGTAGAAGTCATGCTGAGCCAAAGTCGAACGTGTTTGTTTTTATAATTATTTAATTGAATTCATATTGATTTTTTTTAATCTAATTATACATTACAATATTGAAATAATTCTTTTTTTTAATACTTAAGACAGATAACACGAATTATTTACAAGTTACATAAAGTATGCAACTTTTCCATTCAACATTAGCGGCTTCCTTGACACGTTCACATCTTCCTATAAGGTGTGTTAATTAACGTTTTCTCAGTTCCTCATAAAGTAAAACATTCGAATCTTATAATGTTAAAAAATTTGATTTTAAAAATAAAGTTATAATTTAGTAGTTCAAATTTGAACCGGATTTTGTAAAACAAAGTTACAATACAGGATGTTCAAATTTGGATCGGATTTTGTTTTATGCAAGAAAATTAGCGACTAGTATATTCACGTCAAACAAAATGATTAAAACTGAAATTCACCATAAAAAATAAAATAAAATTAACCTGTTAAAATTTGAACATTTCATATTTTAACTTTATTAAAAATGTTCTGTATTTTATGAAAGGTACAATAACGTTCAGCATAATATTTAGTCATAACATGTTATAGTTATCTACATTTTAGTTATAAGTTAAATAAATTTAATTAAAAGCCTATTGTTTTACCATTAATAAGTTTTTCAGTATTATAAATATACATTTTTCTTAAGACGATTATTTATGTTATATCATGTCATATTTTTCTCATTATTTTGACTTATATTTAAACAAATAAAATCAAATACAAATTTGCAAGTGTTACATCATATTATCTCATATCATTTTATAAGGATATCGTTAATTTTATACAAGTTTTAAAAATATTTTAAAACAAAAAAATCATATACAGGTGTTCCTGTAAGAGTATAGTTAAATTTTAAACGCATCAAAACAACGCAAACAAGCTCATATAAACATGGGTCCGGACATGGGTAAGGTATTTCAAGTCATATGACATATTTTTCTCATTATTTTGTATTTCTACTCTAAAAAGTCATTTACATACAATAGCATGGATATTACACATCATTAATTTTGTACGATTTTTGATAATATTTGAAATAAAACAAGAAAATTATATACAGGGTGTTCCTGAAATATCCAGTCAAACTTTAACCGCAGATACTACGCGTCAAAACTAAGCAAACAAGTCTATATAAAAATCCGGAAATGTAATACTCATTTGCATATCTACAGCAAATGCGAGACAAATAGGCTTATGAAATTACGTGACTTTATTCTGTGGTTATCTCGGAAGGTTTTCATTTTCAGACGCATGTTTATATGAGTTTTGTTTCATTTGATGCATAACATATATGTGGTTAAAAATGAGTTATTTGCTCGGTATTGATGTATAGCGTTTGCGGTTAAAATTTGACTTGATTTTTCAGAAACACCCTGTATACAATAGATGTTGCTTTGTATATTATATGAAGCAATAATCAGGCACTTAAAAATATACAGTATATTATCATTATTTTTAAGTATACAAAATCATTTTCTGATTTTTTGTATATTTTATGTTAAATACTTTAATGCAGAATATATCATAAAATCATTATTTTGTATTTTATTTTAAAAAACCAAATACACATAGTTCGGATATCATTTCTTCATTACATTAATTTTATACAATTTTTAATTAAATTTGAAAAAGAAAACTACATAACGATTGGTATGATATTAGTATACAACAGTATATTATTAGTATCGTATACAGATTAGTATACAATATATTATTATACAGTATTATATGAAGTAGTAATCAGGATACATAAAATCAATATTTTTTTCCATATCAAATCGTTGGCCTAAAAACCTAAAAATACGCCACATTGAATGTAATAAATGAGAGACATAAATTAAAAAAAAAACAGAAAACACATTGAGACAGTTTTCAATACGATTTTGAAATGACAGAAGTTTGCACTTATTGAGTATAGGCTATTTAACGATTAATCAAACCGGTTATTGACATATTAGGGTCGATTGTTTGTGGAAAATTTATTTCCACTCCCTATAGATAGGAAATGCATTAATATCATTGTAAAAAGGCCTCGCAATACATTTGTATTATTATTATTATTTTTGCTTTGTCGTCTTATAGTCGAGTTAACCTATTATGTAGTTTAATATATTTCGTACTTTTAATCGTAATAAGAGATTTACTTTTAAGCTGAAAATTAAGGTAAAATAAGAATTTTCAACGTTAATTGATGATCGTTGCATTGTATCATACTTCGTATAGCGATATAGCTAGTTCAAATAGAAACCGAATTTTTTAAAATGTAGAACATATATATATTAAAAATTCCGGATTAATTTTAAACGTTTTAAATCTAATTAAGTACATTAAACATGTTTTTTAAGCATACTCTTTATATAATGTCATATGTACATGATAATACTGATCTACTGTATGTATGTACATACATACATAATCCAAAAAAATTCAATTTAATATTTTTGGATGTTTGATTTATGCGAATTTAATTTTTTATTATTATTTAATAAAAAATTTTATTTACGTGAATTTATTTTTATTTTTACAGTATTTAATGAAAAATTTTCTTTGTGCGAATTTATTTTAATTTTTGTTTAATGAAAATTTAAATTTATGCGAATTAAAACTTGCAGTGCAATGTTTGAGGTAATTTCGATATTTAATTTATTCGTCTTTTGAGTACTTCCATTTTTGATTTCTGCGCTTTTTCGATTATGTTGATTTTGTTAATGCGAATTTCGATTAATACGAATTAAACTTTATGATCGTCGTTATTTAACTTGTATGCAAGTTTTTGATAATTCTATTTTTTATTACTGCAATTTTCGATATGCGATTTTTTTTTTTACATTGAACTTATGCGATTTTTAATTTATGCGATTCTCGTTTTTTTGCGTTTTTGTTTTGGTACATTGGACTACGCGATATACGTTCATTTCTCAGCTGGTTCACTCACAAACTCACAAATTGAACCATACTACATATAGCGTTACAAACAGTTCAAATAGAAGCCGGATTCTTTTGTATTCAAAACAACTAATAAAATCCGGATCAATTTTGAACATGCCATTTGACAATAAACACACATTTAAAACAGTAAATACTTGTATAAAGGGTGTAATTTGCGTCAATTCCGTGAGATTTAAAAGCGCATACCAGTTTGTGTTTTATTTTTGTTTTCATTTCAAACTTAATTAGTTTCCGTATAATTAATTTATCATCACGTATCACTCAATTTTACAAACACTTCCGAAACATTACAGGAACATGGAAAACTGTACAAAAAATATATATATATACAGTACATTAAAAAAAAGGTACTTACTGTTTTGAAAATTCGTTTCCCATATATTTGAAAATTCCGTATTTGTTTCGTCTTATCTTTGACTATACAAAACGTACCCTATAAGATATATAAACATATATTTTTAACTTGTCGATGAACATCAATTATACAAACAAACACAAAATATTGAAAATATTTACGTAAATACTGGTCAGTTCCGTATTTAGCGTTGGTTCCGCACTTCCAGTCAACATCATACGAGTGTTAAAATTCGAACAGGATTTTTGTTTAAGATGTGAACGCTGTTGGGTATTCATTCTATAAGAAGCTAAAAATCCGGTTCAAATTTGAACTTGCTCGTACAAACACATACGTGTGTGTACATGGGTTCACAACTAAAATATGTGAACTTAAATCACTAAACGCAGTATTTCCATTGGATTGTCTTCTCGCTGGTGGTCTTTATTTTTTGTTTGGAATGATTTTCTTTACTTAATCTTGTTTTTGATTGGCAGTATAATTAGGTTTGCCATGCATCTTAAATATAGAGTACAAACGCTTTTGTTTGTATTCACTCACAAGTGATTTTCTTGTCTTATCTTTTTTGTTTTATTTATTTATTTTATAAATATTAGTGACATATTTTTTTTTGCGGATGTTTAATGATAAGATGATTCCGATGAGATGTTGTTTAATATCGTGTTCGTTGGTAATTACGTGTTTCAACGTTATCATGAGAACATCTCGTTTTTTGTTTATGATTTGCAATTTGTTCGGAATGTAGTAGAATGCATATTATAGACAAATTGTAACAAAGTTATTATTTTTTATACAGTTTTAATTGTGATAAAAAGAACAACTATGAAATGTGTATTTTTTTAATTTTCATGCATTTTTGTTAACGTTTTTAGACCGTGGGGTGTTCTTGTATACAAGAACAAATACACAATATATACAAATTTGCAAGTATAGTAGTATGGATATCATTTTATAAGAATATCATTAATTCTATACAATTTTTGATGACATTTGAAATAGAAAATTATATACAGGGTGTTGCTGAAAAATCTAGTTAATTAATCACAGATGATATGCATGAAAATAAAGCAAAACTTTCATATAAACTTGGATCCGGAAATGAATTGGTCTACTCATTTTATGCATATAGCGATTATAAAATTGCGACACATAGACCTATGAAATAATGTGATTTCATCCTGTATTATCTTAGAAACGAAGCATTTCCAAACTCATGAATTTTTTGCTTTGTTTTGATGCGTAACATCTGTGGTTAAAATTTTACTTAACATTTTAGGAACATCCTGTATGTAGAGATGTCTAACAAAATTTAGTTTTATATTTTTTATGCAGTTTAGTTTGTGATAAAGTTTGGATAATTTGGTCACAAAATATGTTTATGATATATTTTTAAATATTTAAAATTTTTTATTTTCACATAGACCTATTTTTTATATATATATTTTAGTATATTTTTATATATTAGATAACCAATTTTTTATGTTTTATATGTTGTATTTCATAGGTTAAATATATTTTTGATTAAAACAAATTCATATTAAATCAAATTTTTTTTTCGGAGAATATTTTAGTAAGCTATACAGTACATCTTATATCTTCTTTTATTATTTCAGTTATTTTGCATATATATTTAACATTTTTATTGTTTTAATTTTTAATAATTTTTAATGAATAAAATTTATGATTTTTTGTCAATAGTTATAATTGTTTCATAACGAAAAAGATTGATCAAATTTGAAACGGATTTTCTCTGACTCAGAAAGGGTAACAACTCGTGTTTCTGCATCAAACTAAATTCGATTACTATTTGGACACTGTATTTTCATTATACAGGGTGTTTGTAATGCATATTTTTTAGATATGCTAACGATTCCGCAGAGTTTGTAAGGCATTAAAGTAGATGTTTATACTGTAGCTGTTTGTAGATGTTCGGCTATAGTTATTTTTATATTCTTTATATTAGCTTCACTTGTTTTCACGAAAAATAAGAAATTTTCCAAAACTCAAAATAAGGTGTCCATGTATTCGTCACTGCCTATATGCTATTAATTAAAAACCAATCTGACAGACCCCATATGCTAGTATACGAAGCGCATGCTTTAAAAGCATTTTTAATATAGGTACTTATTTATATGTGTGTTTATGTTTTTTTTTATATTTATTTTATTTCATATGTAAAGAGTGACTGAAAAGTCGCGCATCATTGGATTAAATGATGTAAAATTTTTAAATTAATGTCATGAAGGTTCAACAAAATTTAAGTGAAATGTAGCCCACCCTCTATACAACATTTTTTTTCAGTGGCGCATTACACAACAATTACTGTATTATAAATCTAAAAAAAAAAAATCGGAAGAGATAATTTGCTTGGGATAAGATAATCTTCGTTGCACTTTTGCGGATGTCACGCTGTTGGTGGAGCACTAATGCTTGATAATATCCAAATATTTATAGAAAAAAAAAAGCAAATCTGATAAAAAAAATAATAGGAAACTATGAACATTACAGGTAAAATGTGTAAAGATTTAGGGCGAAAACAAACACAATTAACAGGAAAATTTTGGGCTAGTGTCGATTAAAGCTGTGTAAAGGAAAAGAATAAAATTAGGAAGTCCGGTCAGTAGTTCCGTGGTAAATAGATCGAGTTGTTGATTAAAATAAAAATTATATGTATAAAAAATATAACAGTGTTTTCATTATTTTAATTCTTATTTTATGG
>JAQIWH010007404.1:0-11508 GCA_034695005.1 Cryptops parisi
AAATGAAGTATCTAATGTTTATGGAAATATGGATGTGAGAATATTTCGAGGGAAGTAGTGGAAGAATATCGTATTCAGAGGAATTTTGGTTCACCCTATACAAGTTTGATGGGAAAATTGTGTTTATTTTTAAATTTGTGTAATGGTTACATGATACTAGTCAACATGCAGTATGTGAGTAAACAAGAATATTAATGTCATCTTCTAGTATATATTGTGTTACAAAGTGTATAATATTCCTGATTTATACTGCAGTATAAACTACAGTAGGCTTACACTTTAATCAACATTACACATATAGTAATAACTTATTTACTAATAAGTATATATAGGCTACTATAAATCATAGTATAGTGTACAGATTAGTTAATTTCTAGGTTCACAGTTTTGGGTTATAGCACAAATTGATATGTTCGGAATCTTTTTTTTTTGGTCTACTCTGTATAGTAAAATTTAATATATTGTACAGTATATAAGTTATAATCATATACAGAATGATTATAAAAGTGAAAAAAAAACTGTCACTAATTTTCAAATAGCGATTTTTCATGAACCGTTTAAACTAGACGAAAAAAAAACCAAATATTTCATGAAAGTTCAATTCAGTATTTTTAAAATGATATATAATTCTATGCTATGATTTTCATCGTTTGGTCGCAAAAATCCGCGCGAAAAAAACATACTCTCTAAAAAAAAGTTGTAAAACTGATTTCAGCGTCTTTTTTGTCTTAAGTGAACTTTCACATTATTTACAACAGCACTTTTATTTTCAGATTTGGTCTAAAAATTTACATCAAAAAATTTAATTACCCCTCTCTCCGTTTAACACTAATTTTTCACTTTTCCAGTGAACCTTCATGCGTTTAACTCTCCTTGTACTTGTAAAATCATTTTACAACTTTTTTTTTCGCGCGCCCATTACGACTAAATTATGAAAGTTACAACATAGAATTATATATCAATGGAAAGCTATCGAATTGAACTATCATGTAATAGCTCTTTAAAAATTAGCGACAATTTTTGACTCATGCTTTGTATAACCATATATACTGTATATAGTAGCTATATAATGTATATGGTATATAGGTGACAAAAACATTTTTTTTTGCATAAAGTTTTTTTTTAACACAGGGTGATCCATATACATATAGTAGTATTATACAACACAAACCCAACTTCTCCTCCCCACCTCAAATATTTCTTTACTTTGACAACTCAGTTTGACGAAGAAATGACTTTCCATTTCTCCCCACCAAAATAAAAAAAAACTTTTTCCTCCTCCTTCTTCTCCTTTTTTTTTCCTTCTTCTTTAACCATTTTCTTATTTCTTCCCCCTACTTTTTCTTATTCTCCATTATCCTCCCTCTCAAAAGAAAAGGAAGAAAAAAAGGCAGCCATGATGGAACGACATTTTAGCGTGGACTTTGGCAGTCAGTTTTGACACCTCGCCACTAATGGCATTGTGTCTTACAACGCCCAATACTACTCCCCCCCCCTTTACTTATACTCTCAGTCACTCTTTTTCACCTGTTTTTTTTATCTCTCTCCCCCTCTTTTTTTTTAAAGTTTCCCCGCCAAATAGTTGAACGTTTTAATGTACAAAACCATTTCTATCAATTCTACGCAAAATCATAATAGTTCAACTTTCGAACGTGATAAAGTGTATATCATCAAAAATGACATTACACTATACCCATAGTAACATGTGTAGTTTACTATAAAACGCTATAACGAAACATTATAAAAGTAATTATAACATTATAACACAGTGAAATCCGGTTATTATGATCACTTTGGAACTAGTGCTGATTACAATAACCGGCTAATATCATTAAACAATGGAAATAAAACATTAAACAGTGTGTCGACTGATAATAGCCGATTGATAACATTATCCGTGATTAAAATAACCGGATTCCACTGTATAACAACCTTATAGTATCCTACAACAGGTAGTTGTGTATACGGCGTCATACACTACAGCAGGATAATGTGATTCTTATACAGGGTATTCCTAAAATGTCTAGTCAAATTTCAACCAGATACTACGCAGCAAAACAAAGCAAAACTCTATATAAACATGAGTCCACAAAAGCTTTCTTTCCGAGATGACACAAGGTGAAGTCACGTAATTACATAAGCTTATTGTCACGCATTCGCTGTAGGTATGCATTTCCGGATCCATGTTTATATGGACTTTCTATGCTTTTATAATTTGATTAGACTTTTTAGGAAAACCCTGTATGAAAATCCAATAGAGCTTTTTCGTGCATAGTACTTGTTACAAAGAACTATAACTACTCTATTTTAGGTAACAAGGTGTCGTTAATAATTTTTTTTTTGTAAATACTATATTGAAAAAAAAATGTGTACATTGTATACATTTTCAAATATATATATTTATATATATAGATGGAAAAAATTCCAACAAAAGAAAATCCAATTAAGAGCGTTGAAATCCTTCACGAAGTTTTGTACGTCGGAAACCCATTAAAAAAGTTGATTAAGAGCCATAAAGTTTATGGAATCATTTTCATGCCATTTTTTATGTCCCTCACATAAAGACAATGTCGTAAGAAAGAAAACAGTGAAAATAATGTCATAAATTGGATCCGATGGCGTCAGGTGTGAAAAGCGTTCCATTCCAATCACCAACCCAAAACGACCATAAAAATACAAATAAATAAAATATTAAAAAAAAATTATATTAATAATAATGGTACCAGACATAGAAATGGTACGATACAAATTAATTTTTTTTGTCACCATCAATATGATTTCTGTTTTTTTATTATTATTATTTGTGTTTCTTATATTAACATTTTTACGAGTGTCTCTCCATGGTATCGGTTTCACCATAAAATAAAAACATATTAAGATAAGAAAAAAATATATATATATATATGTATATAAATTAATCTTTTTCAACACCACAAGTTAATAAAATTTCAATTTGAAAAATAAAATAAAAATAATAATAAATAAATGAGTGGTAAAGATGAAATCAATAAAACATCGCTGTTATAGTGGATCCTTGGGTGACTCCTTTTTTTGATGGTTCACGACGTTGACCAATAAAAGTGGTACCTCCAAACATATATATGTATGTATATAAATATATAAGTATATATATGTTTGTATGTATATAAATATATATATGAAAGAAATAAAAATCGTTAATAACAGAGCGTGATGGTTTTGTATTCGAAAAGGTTATCATCGGTTGTCAACCAGCGTGACGAGATGA
Source organism: Cryptops parisi (assembly GCA_034695005.1). Lineage (NCBI taxonomy): Eukaryota > Metazoa > Arthropoda > Chilopoda > Scolopendromorpha > Cryptopidae > Cryptops > Cryptops parisi. The sequence continues at coordinate 3,248 of JAQIWH010007404.1, forward strand.
AAGGGTTTTTTAAAAAAAAATGTGACTAACACCTTTTCGATGAAGATGTTACAACTCGTTTAGTACCAATTACAACATCGAAAAGTAACGATTTGAAAAAATAATTATAAAAAAGAAACTATAAAAAATTAGATAGTGAAAAAATGGGCGTCTTGTCGTGACCATTAGCCATAAACTAAGAACTAGAATCTCGTTTTCGATAATATCGTTTGTACATTTACACTGATGTATTTAACTGATAAGTAGTTGAGTAATAACTATACAAAAGTTCTATACAAAATTTGTCATTACTCTGTGAGGTGATTGTAAGTTACCGATAGTATCGATTAAATCGATAATTTGTACTCATGTTAGAAATATGTATTTTCATGTATAGTTAATACACTAAGTATAATCACTATGTCTATACTATATATACAAGTCTATATATCATACTGTACCAATGTATACGTTACCGGCAACGTATATAATCCAGACATTATATACAATGCCTAGCCTCGTTTGGCAAATTATGGAATTAGCATTGGAATAATTGTTACGAATAAAAGTAAGGTTTTGTTTAAATTTAGGTTTAAATTTAAACCTGCTTTTTTTTTTGTTAGAAAATAATGTTCTTAACTAAGCTAAACCAATCTTAACTAACATAAACAGTTTTATACAAGAACTAACTTCAGACTCTGTCAAACGAGATTCCAGGCATTTTGCAGGCATTCTATTCAGTGCGTAGATTCTTTACATTGCTGGAACATCATATACGGTACAGTACATACATTTGATATATAAGTATATGCAAATTTAATATTTAGATTATCGATACTATCGTGTATATTATCGATTTAATGTATATTCTCGGTTTAATGCTATTAAGTGACTAATTTCATATGAATTATTGATACTATGAATATCAATGAGAATTTTTGATTAATCGCTTTCACTTTTGAGTTCAATTAAAAAAAATCGATACCGTATCGATGCAAAAATATCGTATATTTAACGTTAAGTTGAACGTCAATTATCACTATGATTTAATTAATAATTATAATTATGTATGTATATCAAATTGTTTCAGTTATTAAAAAATTTCTGAAAATATCGACACTATCGATTTTTTTTTCTCAAACACATAAAAAGTATCGAAACTATTTAAACTTATGAAACATCAACATCATGTTCGCATCTATGTAGTTTAATATTTTATGTATATATAAAACATATCTGCAGTATTACCATTTATTATTTCCTATACTATAAACTATCGATATTTTCCCTACTCAACAGGAAGTGAAAGTTGAAGATGAAAACAAAAGATTCCACGAAAAGTTCTTCGGAACAAGTAATAATCGCCATCTTTTTCCTCAATACTACAACCTCTAACTCCCCTTTTTTGTTTAGCACAAGTTGTAACCTTCTAAAAACTGTTCCAAATAAGAGGTTTATTTGACCCCCCTGTATACCGAAGAGAAGGGGGGGATATTCCCATAAACACCACACAACAGCAGAGGCTATAAAAATTGTAGGAAAAAAAAATAAAAGCGCTGAAAATGCAAATGTTTTTCGAGGAAAGATTTTCATCCTCCAGCCCCCCCCCCCTCTTCTGTTTCCTCCTGAAAAATTTTGACGACAGGACACGACGAAAAAGCTTTTCATTCGCCTTCTGGGAAGAAACACTATAAAAGTTGTTTTAACTCTCCAGCCTATAGTCAGTCGACCAACCAGCAAAGTCGACGGGAGGTACTTTTAACACCAAACAACCGAGTCTAAAATAAAATCAACTTTTACACAGTTAAGTACTATCACTCTCGTACAATGATAACAATCTTCTTTTTTTTTAAGAGGGGTTTCGCAAATTTTCTCTTTAAAATAAACAAATGAAGAAAAAACAATATATTCTTAAATATACGAACAGTTTTTAGTTTTAACGTTTTTGTGTTAGACTGGAAATAACCGGATTTGCTTGACGATACTCATCTTACGACATGGGGGTTATATTAAAGAAAATGTAAAATTGAATGTTTAGTCGTTAACTTAAGGGGCATTTACACGATGATCATTTTGGCTATTATGCTGTCATGACAGCGACAACTTTCTTCGTGTAAATGAGACTTTATATATAGTAATATCCAAAATATTATTGGAATATGTTTTAATTGTAGAAACATATTAAAAAATTAAATATTAAATTTGACATTAGACATCGTTTATGCGAAGATAATCGCCGCTGTCATGACAGCAACTATCGCCAAAACTGTCATCAAATGCGCCTTTAGTCAATAATAACTTAGTTAATGACGATGGAAGTTGATAATAAAAAATAAATAAATAAAATAAATAAATAAATAGTTTTAAGTGGTTAAGTTAACTGGTTCGAGTAGTTTGAACAAGACAAGTTGAAATAATTAGCTAAAAATAGTTAATAAGAATAGCCCAAGTCTTCACCTCCCTTTATCTATCTTCATCTCTGTGAGAACACATTTTAGTCCGGAACGTGTGTCGATGCAGCAGTGACACCTAGCGACATTTGAAAAAACAACAAAACCTTCAGAAATCCAAATTCTGTTTCAATTGAAACCATGCATGGCACGGGGATACTTCTAGTGGTTAAAATAGTTCAACTGGTTGAAATGGTTTAAAACAGTTAAAAATAAATCATTTAGAATGGGTAAAATAAATTTTTTAAATAACTTAAATATGTTAAAGAAATATGTTAAAATGGTTTAAAATAGTTAAAATAAATAGTTAAGATAAGTTTAAATAATTAAAATTATTTATAATACGTTTAATTAGTTAAAAATAAATAGTTAAAAACAGTTAAAATAAATATTCAAGCTAGTTTAAACAATAAACAGTTGACATATTTAAAATAGTTAAGACAGCTAGTTGATGGTATAATCACAATTTTTGTGACAGGTTGAGCAATTTGTTGACAACTGTGATGTTAGTGTTCTCTTTCTCAATCGATGGAAAGTGGTTGAAGCTGACGTCACAATCATCCACAAATTGCTTGAATTGCCACATCAAAAAATTGCGTTTGTCAAGCGGCTTTTTAAAGTGTAATTAAATTTCATGAAAATTCAAATATTTCTTGCCCAAAAATAATATATATAAAAAAGTTTCTTTAAAAACTAACAAACAAAAAATTAATTTTAAAAACCTAACTTAAAAACAAATGTTAAAAAGAATAAAATAAAATAAATTGAAAAATAAAATTAAAAATGAAAAACAGCCGAACTTAGTAAAACGAAGAAAAGCCAAAATAAACACACACAAAAAATACCCCAACTGTTTATATGAACTTTTCCGCTCATCTCCAAGAAAATCTTGCAGCAAAAAGAAATTCACCAAAAATAAAAATAAAAAAAATAAAATAAATAAATATTAACAAAACACAAGCTGCTAGGAAGTCAAAAGATTAAAAAAACCAAAAATAAAAATAAGAAAAAAAGGGTTAATGGGTACATATGGTTTTTTGGAGCGCTTTGTAAGCGCTTTTACTTAGTCCATATTCCATTGACTTATCTTTGGCATAGAACCCATTTTTGGCCATTCTATTCTTAGTCTTCTAAATGTGTTTTTACATAAAAGTAAATCAAAATATTTTTTTTTATTTTATCTTGAAATATTTCTGTACGCTATATATTTATAAAAAATTTGACTGGTATTTTTGATGTGTAATTATTATTATTTTATCATTCTCGTGAGAAAGTCTTTAAACTTGTCGATTCTTAGCATGTAACGAGGAAGAAGGGCAAATTTCTGAAGACAACGGATCATCATCGTGTCGAGAAATAAGATTGAAATTATGTTACGGAATACTGTGCACAGAAAACGCAGCTGGTGCAAATCAACAGACTAACAACAAAGTCAAATAATGTCACGGAACTCGTTTGAAATAATCAAAAACGATGGGAAATATCTCAACTTTTTGTTTTTAGTACAGCGAAAAGAATATACATATACATTACATATACGTGTATTGTATATGTAATACTAGTGAATAACCCGTAAAACTAGTGAATAGCCCGTAATACTAGTGAATAGTTCGTTCAGACGGGCATAGCCCGTCCTATATATACAGTTGTACATGATTATTGGACATAAGTATATGCGGCATTTACAACTTTACTTTATAGAAGTTAAAATATGACGGAAAAGGAAATGCGGAAAAGCAAACTTTTCCTTATTTTTGTTTTTATTACTGTACGTTGTTTTAACTCATGTTGCTGCGCTGTATTCGTTACAGTCATTTTGTTGTTTTAACTCTTTTTGCATATATTAAAGTGGATTTATTGAATTCACGATGTTATACATTGTGAATATATAGAATAATAAACCAACGATATTAAAAATAAATATCGGAAATGTACAGAAATTCAGTCGCAAAGTTGTTTTGTTGAAAAAATCTCACATATCCAATAATTTTTTTTTTGTAAGATTTTTGAAAAAAAACCGCACTAATTTAAAATGTCCTTTCTATATAATTAAATTATAACATGTGCACGTTTACATTACATAACACTACAAAAAAATAAAACTTCTATATATATAAGATGATATTTGATAAAAAAATTTATTTCAATCGGTTACTTGACAAAAAAATCGTGAAAATAAAATTTCACAAAAATAATGTCAAATGACCCAAATTTTAATTTTTAACCTTTAAAAAATATAAACTGTATGTATATATATTTAATTTTTGAATTACAATAATTTTCAAAAGAAGTTACAATGCTAACCTTCGGAAACTGGCTTCAAGGACATTATCGATAAAAATGGTCAAACACGAAATAAAAGCAGAAAAACCCAAATTTTTTTTATACATCATATATTAAAATTCCAAAAAAAAAAAATTATTTAATACGATCATCATGTAATTATATTAAAATATATTTTTAAAAAAAACATTCTGCTAATATAACTAAATAAGGGATGGGACCTTGGAAATTAACACACAACAAAAAATCGCGACAAGCAAAAACAAAATCGATTTGAAGATGAAAAATAAATCTCATTGCAAGATGCGAAAAAAAATGATTAAAAGCAATAAATAAATCAATAAATAAATAAATCGGTTGAACTGTAGCCGAGATTAAACGAAGAATGAAAAATAGCGACATTTGGAAACGCTATATATTCGACCTTGACACTATGCAGGTGAGAAACTGCGACCAGGTGTGAAAAGTTAACACACCCCTAGAGACACCCTGTAGAAAATGTAGTATATTAAAACTGGGAAAAGTTGATGAAGTTTCTAACTGTACAAAATTACTAATAAACAGGTTTTTAATTTAATATATTGATGTTTCACGTATTCTACAAACTACAGGGTGATCCAACAATTATTTTTTTATACTAATTAAATATTTGATTTTTATTAATATATAAAAACAAATATGTAAAATATCTGTATATTTTTATATATAAATAAATAAAATATAAGTCAACAAAAAATATTTTAAATACGATCTTTTTTACAATATCGATAAAAAATCGAAAACAAAATACCGAAAACAAAAATCAATATTCTTCAATTTAACACAAAGATAACATAAAAATCATATCGAGCTTTTGTTTGTTTTTTGAACTAAATAAGTGGACAAACCAGTGTTTAAAAAAGATAACTGAAAGATGGTGGTGGACGAATGGTAATAACATCATTTTGAGATTCTAATCTGAGTACAAAATGAGTGACCTGACCGCAATTTACTCCCACATCCTCTGGAATCACCTTTTACTAACATTTTGTTTCTATTATTTTTTTTTATAACAAAATCATTTATGATAATACAATTTTTAATATTATAAAGTTTTATAAACAAAATTAAAAAATATATTTATATGAACAAAAAATACGTTTTACCAAATTAGGGTTAAACTTATTTTGAGGCTCATCGAATAATATCGCCATTCCTGTGAACATCATAATCACACAAAAAATAAGTAATTAAATAATTTTTTGTCAGTCAGAATTTTAGTGAAGACGTAAACGTCACAGTTATTTCACAAATTGCTCGAATTGACACACCAAAAATTGCGGGTGTCATGACAACATGGACACTTTTCGTGTAATTTTTAAAAAAAGTGCTTTTTATACTCTTTACTAGCTGTATATCCGTAAAAAAATTACTGGAGGAAATTGATTTGATTTAACTCATGTTGCTTCGCAACATTCGTTAGAGGTAGTGTTTTATGTTTATTTCATTTCATTAGTCACTGCTTATGTTTGTGTTGATACGATAACATATTAATTATGACGTTAGTGTTTTTAGTTGTTGTCATGGAAACATTCTGACATGGAAAGAAACACGGAGAGAGAGAGAGAGAGAGAGAGAGAGAGAGAGAGAGAGAGAGAGAGAGAGAAACTTGATGTTTATGTTGTTTAATGTCAGCTTCACTTGTGAGTTTATGAGTAAGCTGAGAATTGAACGTATACTGCCATCTACAGTCGTTTATAAAAATATATATTCCAATGTACCAAAAAACGCATAAAACGAAAACCGAATAAGTCATTCACAATAAATTAAAAACCGCACAAATTCAATGTAAAAAAAAATAATCGCATTTTTAATTAATTAAATCGAAAATTGCAGAAAAACAAATAAAATAGAATTACTCAAAACGCATAAATCGAATATCAAATTACTCGCAAAAAATTGCAATTTCGCATAAATCAAAATTCGCATTAATAAAAATTCACATAAATCGAAGCGTGAATCAAATATCGAATTAACTCAACAATCGCATATAATTAAATTCGCATAAATCGAAACGTGCTGAAATAAAAAAAAAAGGTTGTCCTTAAAAACAAAGTTTTTATCTAATTTTGTTTTAATATGAAAAGATACATAACTATAAAAATATGATAACTAGTCCTTAGACATATATAACTAAACAAAAAATTAGCAATAACATTTTTTTGTATAACATATTGTTAAAAACAGAATTAAATAGTCATAAATACACCTGGACTATAAGGTGTGTACCAGGTGATAGAGAAACATATTAATATCGAAGTATTACAAAAACCATTACATCATAATTTCCACAATGTTACAACAACGGTTACGAAAATGATGTAAGTCGATATGCTGACGACAGGTGGTCTCATTCGAATTTTTACATATTATAAATATACATATGAAACTTAGCAACAACTTACAGAATAATTAGGCACAAAATGTTAATAATGATCATCAGACCTAGGTACAAAAAAACTGGTAGTACGGTCATTAAAATATTACATAAATAAAACCGTACAAAAAATAACCATATGTTAATGAATCGGCACTTTTTATTTTAAAAGTTAAACGCAAGGTGTCCAGGAAATATAACCATAGATAAGACGATGCATAAATATTAACTATCGATGAAAAAATATTATATAGTATAAAAATGTATATAATACTGTATAATCGTTAATCGAAATACAAAGTACTTCATACTGTACTACAAAGTACCTAAGATATAAAAATATATAAGGTACTATTGTATTACACAGTATACTGTACCATAAAATATCAAAAATAGAAAATTATAAAACTATATTTTTATTTATTTTTATTTTAAATATTCGTTAAAAAAAGTGTGGTCATTAGTGGTTGAGTAATGGTTTGGCCACCAGTGGTTGTGGTTTTTTTGTGTTTTTTATTATAACGAATGGTCATTTGAAAGGTGCAGTCATGAATTGAGGTTCATGAATGAATTGGACGAGGAAGGCCATAGTATTTGGTCGTGTGCGCAAGCGCAATAAGGTTGAAAGGTCAACCCATTCACTCACGATTTATTTCATACGTGACGGTTAGGTACTCAAAATACAATGTTTGTACTGTGCTGTTTTTTCAAAAATTTAACTTTGTTTTAAATAATAACTGTACTATACGATGTTTGTATATCGATAACTTAAAAATAAAATTGCTATTCTTACTTTAACGTAGACATATAATGCGAACAGTGATTTTTTTGGCCCGTAGAGTGGTTTTTAATTTTTATTAAGTTATGAAAACAAAATAAATAGAGCACTTTCTAAATTTGTTCCATTATGGAATAAAATAATTTTGAGAAAAATTAGGTTAGATTTGAACAATATTTTAGGGGTCGCTACTAAACATCTGAAAAATCGCGTGTTGATGTTACCTGTGTTTCAAATACTATGCAAGCAAACTCTAAATGTCAACTGAAATGGGCTAAATTTTGCGGTTATTACTTTTGTGAATATTGAAACAAGATAGCCCTATTGAAAAAAAAAGACTTTTTGTTTTACCCCT
>JAQIWH010007405.1:0-11508 GCA_034695005.1 Cryptops parisi
TATATATTTCGTCCATATTGTAATTATTTCTCGCTCCATCTCAAACTGGCAATACCTTGTCACTACGAAATCACAAATTTTGTATTTGTTTATCCACTTATCTGTCTGAGTAGATTAGATGAGCAAAGGGTGTGGTGTAACTATATGAGACGTCCATTGTGCAATCTTGGACTATTATTTTTATTCTTGCCTTCTAGAAGTGTTGATGGCGTTTATTGGATATGTTTTTATTTTTTTTTAAAAAAATGGTGGAAAATCCTCGCAGTTACGATTGTTTGATAGCTTTTTTTGTTGTTTTTTTAATATAATTTTTCAAGGATGGTTTGTCCTCAACGACGAGGACAAAGTAAGGGTGAGGAATGGAAAAGTCAAGTTTTAATGAGATGAAGAAGGAATCGATGGTTGACAAGATTCTTAAGACAGCGTCAAGGTTTTGTGCCGATGGTTGGTAGGTGTAGTTCCCATCGAAGGCTAATTGGCTCATTTGTACGCCACGATTTGCTTGTGCGCTGCCAACGCCTATGTGTGTCTTGTACATAGTATATTCTTGATTGGGGGGACTTTTCTTCTTCTTCTTTGCAAAAGGAAACCTACAAGAAGATATCGATTGCTTCTGGTGGTGCTGCTGCTGCTGCTGCAATTTTCTCTTTTCCACAGTTTGAGATTGGGGAATGAACAAGTGACCTGGGTCAGCCTTTCTAATCTTTCCTGAAGGACCAACTGGGAGGACTCTCTTTCTGGCAGGCGCTAATAATGGATTTTGGTGACAAAAGGTTTTTCAGTTGGCCAAGAGCTAGGAAGAGAGAGAAGTATAGAATGAAAACTGGGAGGGGGGAATCTTGAAAAACCGACGACCACTTCCGTTGGTTTCGTTTTACGAAAAAGCCACAGCTTTGCCATGGAAACGTTACCATTGAAAAATCCTTTCTCCAGGCCTAGGTCTTAGTAAAGAGCTTTTTAAGAGAGTTGGTGCTTCTTTCACTCGGCTGCAGTTATTACCTTCTAAGCCCTTATAATGTTAAGAAGTAAGAGTGGTCTCTTCAAATATTTACGTGTCTGCTGCTGCTGCAGCCGCCATCGCTTCGAGCGGATTTACATTCAGCGGTATTTGGTTTGCAATGGTGTTTTTTCTTCTGTAATGTTGGAAACTGTTGCGCATTTGGGTTGGAATTTCTGTAGGAACCCATTGTCAAGTTGCATTTCGTCTTCTATGGAGGAATTATCAGTTGTGGGGTTTAAAATTGTTTTGTTCACTGTTTCGTAATCTGGTTTTAAGTTTTCGGAATCATACTTAAAGTTGCAAGATATTTGATTGTGTGTAGTGGTCAGCCAAAATTAGGTATGCATTTAAATGGTTCAAGTACAAGAAATTCTCGATTTATGTGAGTTCTGTATTTGCAGTTTTTCAAATAGACACTATACAAGTATGTGAAGAGAGATTCTCAAAGATTACAAGAATGAAAATTTCGTTATTGTGCAAAGTGGTTGAACGAATAATTGTATTACTTCGTAAATCAGTATGCAGTTTAATCTCACTCGAATCGAAGACCTCTTCTATACTAATCAATCACTAGCTCTGTTTAATTTGAAGAAATGCTAGCAATTTGTAAGTTAGGGATATATATTTTCATATTAAGATTGGGACATTTTGATTGGTGAACAGTTCAGAACAGAACGTGTTACTTTACAAGTTGTTTAGCCAACAAAGTGTTTTGTTTGTTTTCAACTGAGGTTTCAACTTTTACATTCTGGGGTTTGTCATCGGAAGTTGCTGAAGTTCGAACAGGCTATAGTTAGTTTGGCTTATCAGCTCACGATTTTTTTTTCTATTTGTGTTTATTTGCGGAAGGTCTTCTGGGAGAGGAAAAAAGATGAGGGTGGTGATGTAGAAAACTGGCGAGAGACAAAACCAACGTGTTAAATATTTATTCACCAGCTGCATAACGTTAAAAATAAAGAAGGTGACTGTTAAAGAAGGCCACTTGGTCGAAAAGGAAAATATGGCTGGCGGGTGGTATAAGAAAAAGCATGTAAACAAGTTCCCTGGTGGCAGTGAAAGTAAAGGTCATAGAACAAGGTAAACCGGCTAGTAAGTTTTTTCCATCAACCATCATCCTTTTCCTTGGCTTTAAATGGAATGTTGTAGTATGGAGGCTTGTAACACCACGTTCTTCTCATTGATTCCAAGCAGCACAACAGCAAAGTCAAGGTTATTTAGGAGGCAAAATGGTGGTGGTGGTGGTGGTTCTGAAATGGCCGAGGTCAGCAATGCAACCCAAAGTAGGCAGTATGTCATTCCAAACAAAACATGCTGCCACTGCCATAATAATCAACCAGCTAGCAAGCAAGCAGTAGCCTTGACAATAGTTTTTCTTCCAGTCAATCTTTTCTTTGGCTTCGATTTTCTTTGGCAGAACTACACTCTTGCCTCAAACGTAGATCGTCTGCCAAACCGACAAATTGGTGTTGATGATGACCATGATTCCAGAGTTTTTTTTGTATTTATTATCGTATGACAATTTCCATTGTTTTCCATACTTGGTGTTTCGATTGTTGTTGGGTGGAAGTTTTGGGTGACACATTGCATAACTGATTTACCTTAGGAATGGTACGTTTCTTCTTGTAGCATAAGGCTTTTGCATATAAGTAAATTTTTTATTGATTGCCGGTCTTTATAGACTTGCAAGTTCTTAATTTCGATTACCTGTTGCATTATATTCGCTTGTCGTTTCCAGTTTTACGAACAAGTATGGTCTTTGAAAGTTGGTCTAAACAAAAATGCATAATGGTTTTTCGTTATACGGCTAAAGCGCATTTATTTTATACAGCACCTAATTATAGGGATTTCCACGTGTTTCCGTCCATGGTTGAACTGGTACTTTGGGATTAACCTTTCGTTTTTCTACAAGTGCTCATTGTGGTTTTTTCTTTGCAGAATTCTGTTTTATACAGAATAGTAATTGGTGTTAGTGAAGTTGCCTTTTATGTTTCTTGTCACAAAGTGATGGTTATGGTAATGGAATTTCTCTGGTTCACAAACCAGACTTTGATGCGTGGCAAGAGTTGTTTCATAAGGAGCTTTATTCCATCTCGTATTTAGTTCTAGTTGGCCAAGCTCGGTTGGCAACTGAGGTGACCTTGGCTGCTGCTTGGTTGCAATTCATGTTATTTGGTAGGATGGCAATGAACTGGAATTCACTCACCTTGGCACTAACCATATTCATTATGAAATATTCCTGACTTTCAAAAAATTCCACAATATTTTCCAGACAATTTGCCATCTCGATCGTTACCGGTTCCAATCAAGAGACCCACATAACATCTTTTGTTTTATGTTGTAAGGTGAAGGTGGTGTTATTCAACATGGTTTGATAAGTCTTGAAGGTGCTAGGTGTTAGATAATTGGTGTTTCATTGTTTCAACATTCTGGATTAGTGGTTTACCAGTTGTATTCAGAGCTATAAAATCTCCGAATTTTTAGGTTTTATGGTGTAAACTGAATGTGGTGCAACGATTTCATACATTCTGGGAGGAGTTACACTGTTACATACTGATGTTTGGTTGCTTCAACATTTTGGATAACTGGTGGTTTGTTGTTCCAATTCGGACTTGGGAACTCGGGAATTGAACAAGTGATAGGCTTTGACAAACTTAAAATTTTAGAATCTGAAGCAGATTTATGGAATGCCACAAACCGTGACAATGCATGTTTACCTGATTTTTGTATTTTCTTCATTAAGATAAGTAAAAATTTAAAGAAAGATTTAAAAAGTGGATAACAAATTGCCTGTACAGTGTGCCATGGGGGAGTGCAATGCGCACAGATTGGATTTGGTTGGTGGTCGGTGTGGCATAAAAGGATGCGATGATTTATTATGCTTTGATAGCGATGAGAAAACTGCTTAGTCAAGTAGTAAGCAGCTTGTATATGCTTAATTTCTTTCCAAGTCAGCAATTCGCGCGAGGTTTGCTTATTCCTTAATAGGAGATGGCGGCACCTTAAATAGGGAAATGATGGGTTATCTTCAGATAAGAAACATGGCCGTTATCGTCCGATTTGTTACTACTCGTGCTTGTTGAAAAGCAGTCAGGTGGATGTTTGAAGGGAGATGTAATAATAAGAAAATAAAAAAATGGAACCACTTGGTGGAGAAGAAGAAAATGAAAGTCGATAAACGCGAACCAGAAAATGGATATACTACTACTACTGTACCTACTAGAAGAGATAATAGACAAAAGATTTTGGAATTCTACGCATCGTTTGGCAAGGAAATTTGAGATTCCAAGGAGCGTGGAGTTTTCGAAACGGATTTATGGTGTCTGCCCAGTTTCTTTATGTATGCTCGACTTGATAGTTTCTTATATTTTTTGTCTCTTTGAAGAAAAAAAAAATATACTGCGAACTGTCTTTATGGGATATTTTCAGGTTCATTGGCAGAGATGTTTCTTTAGGTCCATATTGCATACTAATAGATTTCTTTTTCTTATCCTATTTTTCGTTTTCTGTAGTAGTGGAATTTGCAGTGAAAAAGCTATGGTGTGGTCTTGTCATTCAGATGTAACGATTGTCACTTCCTGTTGTAGAGTTGACAAATTCGTTCCACAGTTGTTGACAGTTACGTTTTTTTGCGTAATAGTGTGGAGTGAGATGTGTAGACTACGTTGGTGAAATACGTACTGTATATATTCAATTGCCTTGTGATGGAGAAAACCATTTCCTTTGGCGTTTTCACAGGTAGCATAGGATGGGTGACATACTGGTCTTGTTGTCTTTCGAATGATTACTTGCTGTCTACCAGGCAGAAATAATCCATTGTGTGGGTGTGTGGTCAACAGATGAAATAGTCTATATGAGTGCTCTGAATCAGCGAACCATCTGCATCAGCTAGCCTCGCACACAAGCCTCTTGTGTTTTCACTCTACTTTCTTTCTCATCCTGTTTCATTGAAATTATATGACTCAAGTGTCTCTAGATAGGCTCTGAACATTGTCATCCCTCCGTATGTGACGGTGTCGTCGCCAATCGATATTTATTTTTGCAAATCATAAATTTTTGTTTTGTTGAAAAAGTTGACGTATTTTTATAAACATTCTCATTATAACACAATTTGAAGGCAATGTAATCGTTTGGAAAGTCGCTCATTATGTCAAGCGTATGAAAGGTACTTGCCAAAGTGGTTGTTACAGAAAAGACCAAGTTCGACGATAACTCCAAAACGAAGGGTCTGATGTTGAGTGACATTTTTACAATTTCGAAGAAAACTAGTTTAAAGATCTGAACTTGCCTTGTTGCTACTTCCACACTTTTTGCGCTGATATCTTTGCAAATGGTGTTTGGCTCAGAATTATGTGTCAGGAAGGTTGAATTGCAACTAACACATTCGAAAAATGCTTCTAGGTCAATTTTTTGACCAAAAATGTTTTTTCTCACATCAGTCTTCAATTGTTCCAATGTTAACTACAGCACAAAGTATTCTTTTGGCTGTTGTGACATGAATACAGTACGGTAGTCGTTTCGCAGGACGTTGTAAATTGATTTTCGATTGAACTACTGTATAATAGCTAACGACAAAAAATGACAATAGTTTTACGACAAAATGTTCTATCTTTGCGTTTCCTGCGTTTCTCTCACATGGTTCACCATTGGCGCTGCTGCATCCGTTTGGTAGATGATAAACCACTTGCTGCAAACACTCTCACCAACACTCTTCACGCTCTCTATGTCTGTCTGTCTGGCACGCTGCTTCTCTACACCTTTCTTCTGCTTCTGTCCAAAGTCTTCTGCTTATTTTATTTCTTCAGAAGAACAATGCTGAAGGATAGCATGCAAAGGATGGTGTTACCATGCTACTGCACCTGAGGAACTTTCACACATGCACATTTGTTTTTCAATGGAAGCGTCAGACTGACTGACTACTTGTTTTTTTTGTTGAGTTTTTATTCTGTGTTAATGACCATCTTACTTAGGTGAGCAACAGTTGTTTGTAAGAAGCAACAGTGGTCTTAATTGACAACATCTGGATGTAATGCAAAATCCTCAAGGTTTTGGAATTTATGGGAATTTTTCTTAAGGAACAAAACAAAAACCCTTTTCATTTTTGTTTTTTGTTTTTTTTTTTGATGAAATTTTTTTCTAGTTCAGGAATTTTGTTTTGTTTTTTCGAATTTGGATGCTTTGTCACCAACGTTTTAAAAATATAGTTTCTTAGAGCTATGGTAAGTTTGATTTTTGTTTTGTTTGTTATGGCTTAGCAGTTAGTATAGTTTTGTCACAATCTTAAAAATAGTTTAGAATATTGTTAATATACAAATGTATATTTTACATAAACGTTACTATACTGTAATGTAAACAAGCTTATCAGCAACAAAAATTGTTCTTTGAATGCTGTTGGGTAGATTCGGATGTGGATGTGTTGTGTGTATGATATACATTTTATTTATATTTTAGAATATTTATATACTTTTAGATATTTGTTGTATTTTTTAATTAACTTATAAAGTTACTCCAATTGTATTTTCCATTTTATGATACTGTATAGAAAGAGGTTGCATAAAGATACCGAATGTAAAATTAATATAGATTTTTTTGTTTGAGTTTCTTTAATTTTAACTTTATATTAACTTGAATTTCGTTTCATTTTATAAAAGAGGTTTTGTGTTGAAGGGTTAACTCGAAAAGTCCAACTTTAAAATTCCAAGTCAAGTTGATTGGAAGTGTAAATCCATATTTTCTGGCCTATTTTCGGAACAATGGCAAATCTACAAGTCAGGTTGGTTTTAAACTAAGCTTTGTGCACTTTTCATGTGACAAAAGAAGCCAGAGCAGCATTGTTAATTATTGATGAATAAAGCACACTATTATTAAGCCATTGCCATGCCGAGTTCCTGTCTTGCAGATGGAAATGAGGAAATGATAAAAAATTGACTTTAGCCTAGGCTCCACTTGAAATATTACATATACACACAACTTGCGATGAGTAGTTGATTTATTACTTATAGTGTGTATACAACTTGCAGCTGTCAGCTGCATTCAACATTTCGAATACATTCTTGGAAGCAAAGTGATGTTGAACAGATGACCCAAGTTTCATAATCAGAGGTTTAATATGAAAAATTTGCGTTCGGTGTTGCTTAAATGGGATTTTATATTTTTATAACTTGGAATTATTGTCAAGTTATGAGTAGATGAGTCTAGTTTTATGCATTGTGCAAGTTTAACATTGTTTGCTCTGAATTGGTAATGTTGGTCTTGTGTCATTTTGGAGTTTATTGACTTTGTTGTTTTTGTATTCTTGGAGGCAAAAGTGATGTTGAACAAACTGTCAAAGATTTATAACCAAAGGTTGATGCATAGAAAATTGGATTTATTTTTGGTTAAAAGGTTTTTCTTTTTGCTTGTTGGTTTTTTTTTATATGACTTCGGAATTATCGAAAAGTTAGGCCTATTTTACGCATTGTACAATTTTTAATATTGTTTGCACTGAATCGTTAACTGGTGCGTCGGTCTTAATCATGCCATTTTGGAGTTGATTCAGTCACTTTCGGTGTTTGGAAATGTATAGCGTGTTATTGTAGTCGGTGAATAGGCGGAGGTTGTATTAAAATTAATGTCGCGAAGGATTGGAAAGGAAAAGATGTTTCGAAACATGTGATGGAATTTGCCGGAATAATTTAGTGACTCAAAATTATTAGTGCTCAGACATTAAGTGGAAGCGAAGTTCATTCATGTTGCAAGTAAAGTGAATGCCTATGTGGCAGCAATTTTGATTTGTCGTTTCAAAAGTTGAATGACTTTTTTATGGCGGAATAATTGATGTTGATATGTAGGTACCTGTACCTATTCAACAGTTGTAGAATGTTGGATTGGGAGCCATACGGGAGTGGTCTGATTTCACAGTTGACGACAAAGGAAATGAAAAGTTGGGTCCAATTAGAAATGTCAAGGGTTTCTTTTTTTTTTTTTTTAATGTTCGACTCTCATTTCCTTTTGTCTTTAGCGTTTCGTGAATCGTATTTCCTGCGCACGATGCTGGATGGCTCATCCTTTTGGTATAATTTCGAGTAATGATATGATTTCCCATCTCTTTATTGGAATTCAAGAACAATTTTGATTTGGATTGCTACCCCCGTTTCTGTAAATGTTGATGTGCAGTCGCAGTGTCTTGTTTGTTGTGTCAGTGCAATGAAATGATGATGACGACATGCGACAAGAGATGTAATGTTGAAACTTTTGTGATAAGACCTGTTGGCCTGATGCATCTATTCGAATAAGCACTGTAGACACAACGTTGGTGTACTTAGTTTGTGTGTTCTTCGGCTTGGTTTGTCTTTGCAATTTACTCTTGGCAAAGATAAACAATGCCTGATGTCGATGATGCAAGTTTGTCAATTTGTCGCTGCTTTGACGTTCTGTACTTTCAATTGGATCGTCTTGAAACCCATACAGTACTACTCAAAACCTTAAATTTTAAAAACCGGTGATTTTACTTTTGGTTTGACCATAGGGTTGCGTGCTATTCCGATTAATTCAATAGTGCATGTAACTCTCGAGTTGGTCCAGCGATATAATTCTTCATCTATGCCTAGATCATGACTTAGTGGCCTCATTTCATGACTGAAAAAAAGTTAGTTCACTATAGTCTAACACGACCTAATTATCAAAACAAATCACGATGGATATTGTATTGAGAGAGTGTCTTTTTTATACAACTTAAGTGGTAGTTTTGTTGTTAATTTTTTAAGAATTGCTGTAAGACAGATGGTTGTATAGGAGGAATATCTTAAGAATTTGCCATTGCCATCTAGTAGAATAGCTAGATGGTAAGTTCTTCTTGGGAGATTTGTTGGATACCCACAATTACTGAAACCCTTGGCAATAAAGTGGTTGCTGTTACACAGGGCCGTTTGGTTCTGTCCATTGGAGGTGATGGCTTTATGCTCGGAGGGGTCTAAGGCCACTGTCGTAAAATTTTCTTCTCTGTTGTTGGACATCTTGATTTTCTTTTCTATTACATGAATCTCGAGATCTAAAATATAGGGGTTTCTTTTTCTTTTTTAAGGTTATATTGTTATTCTTCGAGTTTGCAATTTGAAGTAGGGTCAGGGGGTGTAAGAGGATTTTTTTTTCCCATGGCGTTTTGTTTGTCGAGTTAAATTTGATTATTTGCATATAAAATGCTAACTGTATGGAACCAAAATTGCCGGAAGGTCAGGCGAAATTGAATTTTCACCCGGCTAATTGCTTCGCTTGCAGTTGTATCCAATTACTGGCAAATAAGATCAACGTTCCCAATCAATGGGAAATTCATTTTAGCCACTATCATTAGTAAGCCCGTGTGGCTAATGAGCTTATTATTTAGTAGTAGTATTATGTTGTTGCAATGCTAGTATCTAACTGCATTTTTGTGTTGCGTTAAAGCTTGAAAATGCCTTCCTTAGCTGCTTGTTTTTTGTTTATTTTTTTTCATCCAATGTGAACGAGAGGCTTGTTTTACTTGGTTTTTTTTTTTAATGCAGTTTTTGTTACGTTAAAGTCATAAGTTGTATTCACTGAAATCTTATGTTGATTTTATTTCTTTTTATTTGACAGCGTGGTTCAGAAGAGCTCCTCTCGCAGACGGGTGGTGTCAGTAATGGTTCAGCCATGAGTCCCCAGCCAAACCATGCAGACAACAACAATGACGCTAAGAAGGTAACTGTACTGGAATATGCCAGAATAAATTCTCTTTATAATATATCTTCGTGATGTGATACTGTTCATTGTTAAAACAAATGAACGGTGCTTAAATTTTGCACAAGAACCTGTCTTGTCAAAGCAGTGAATGTATGTAAAAAGATGTTCTCTTGCAAATACAGAAATTTTCGCATGGCACCGTTAATTCATTATTGAAGACTCTTAAGTGAAAATTGATTTCCCATATAGAAAATGAATAGAAGTTTAATTTGTTTCCAAGGTCCAGAAAACTGTCCTTGACTTTAATGCACCAAGGCTTCTTTTTTTTTTTTTTAGACATTGGTTAGTGTTGAGATAGATCATGGCTGACATGGATAGACCAAGCAAATTATGTTATTCATGCAATGGGGGCGTAATTTTGAAAAATTATGAAACGACATGTTGCCTGATGCTTGGTATCTTGCGATCCATTCTGCACTAATAGTTTTGCTTTGATGTGTGATTTTGATCAGATTAATATTAAGAAAAATAGTTGTACTGTAATGTAGATTTGATGGCAAATATGTCATTTAGATTGTCCTCAGTGCATAAAGGCAATATTTATAATCATTATATTAGCTTCAGTTGTGAGTTTCTACATACAAAAACAAGATTCTTCCGATGGATTTTGATGAATGAGGTGTCCATGGATCCGTCTTAGTCTCACGAGTGTCACTGCTTATATGCTGTTAATTAAAAACCAATATGGCCGACGCTATATGCCAGTAAATAAAGATTATGTTTAAAAAGCATTTTTAATGTACTTGTATGTTTCGAATTTTTGGTGTGGCAAGTGGACCAATTTGCGAACTCCCCTGTGACAGTCCGTTTCTTGCCCAATCAAAGAAATTTTCAAATTTTTGGTGTCAATTTGTGAACAACTAAGTCAGTTTTTCAGTTTTGTTCTTGCACCAAAAAGCTAATGTCACAGCAGTGCTGTACTTGCTACACTAAAACTTGCATGTGGCAGGAGGTTCTGATCATGTTTTGCTTATATTTGCATACTTTGCTCATAGCACTATAAAGTAGTTTTGTGTATTCATTCTGGGTCATGCATTAACATATAGTCAATAATCGACAAGGACAGACATCCGTTAGGTCACAATAGCTCAGCATTAAAAATAGGGTTTGGTGCAGAGCGGTAGTAGGATGCTGATTGTATTATTGTGCGGTTCTTTTGTTCGGGTTTTCGCTCATTGACGTTTTGCTCTCATCGCAAAACTTTCCTCTAACAACAGCTAAAATAGATGCATGGCATTAGAGCGAACAGCTGCACACAAGGGTCTGATTCCAATAATAGGCTTGGAGTAATAAAAGAAATGATCGTGTGTTGCGTTCAATTACATTGGGCACTCTTTCTTGGCGGGCCTTAATTAAAATTTATTAGCTCGATGCAAAGAGTCGCTTTACAGAAATCGCGGACCTATCTTCGAGGGGGAGATGGAAATTTATGCGATTAGCAACGTCTAGTGTCACGCGGCGGTTGCAACTGTCCACATCAATGTACGTAACGCGAACGAATTTGCCCCCATCTCTTTTGTTTTGATTAATGAAGGCATCCGAACGGCGAAAGTGGTTTGATTTCTCGCAAGGCGTTCTTTTTCGCGGGTTTCCTGCGATATCGTTTGCGGGGGAAGAACGTGTAATGAAGTGCTCGTAGGACGAGATTGAACGCAATTTTCTCTTGGCCCTTGGTAGTTGATTCCAGGGGGCGTTTATTATTCGTAAAGGAAGATGTTGGCATAATCCAGTGAAAAGGAGAATGGTACCTGAAATTGTATTGGGGGGGGGGGGAG